>JBCJKH010055961.1:0-12621 GCA_039877255.1 Loriculus beryllinus | reverse complement strand
ACGCCTGAATCTTGAAGCCAATGCACCTGAGATGTCAACAACACCAAGGCACAAACTCATTTGCAACGTTGCAAGACTCAAGGGGTAAAGAAAGATGACTTCCAGCAACCCCAGTCTTCAATAGAAGGTTATAAAACCCATGACATGAAAGAAAACTAGAAAAAGAAAGAATGAAGGTCGGCTTTTCACTCTGTGCCTTCTGAGCTCATAAAAGGTCACATTTCCTGGCTATTTTTATGAGTAGGAGTGTTAGAAACGGACTTTATTTAAAGAAAATGAAAGCTCCAGTAATTACACAGCTTCAGGAGCCAGGACTCTAAGAAAAACACCGAGTATTGCAAGAGCTGGCAACTCTGCCTGTGGAAAAGGACTGAGTCACGGTGGACTTTTGACTCCTTGGTGGGGGAGGAAGACCGATGCAGCCACTCTGGAGTGGTGGGGAGCTTGCTCAGTGTGGCTGTGGGTCCACTGGCCATCTCTGCAGCATCATTGTGCATGGGTATGATGGGAGACACTGAGGGTGGCATGGCCAGGACCGGGGATGTTGAGCCTGCTGTGTAGTGCAGAAGGGACCAAAGTGCAGCATCTGGGGTAGTAGCAGGAAGGTGGTGGAGGGGAATCCCTGGGCTTGCAGGCACAATGTCTCATTCCACCCTGGGAAAATGTGCTGAAGAGAATTCCTTGCAAACCATTAGCTTGCAAGGAGGTTAAATCCCTCTTTTCCTATGCAAAGACTTTGAAATACTGAGCTGTTCCATTTTTAAAGACATGCAAGCAGACATGGGCTTATCCTGCCCAGTGCTAGCAGAGAAAGGTAGAGTGAGGATCAAGACATTAAACATGGTCAGCACAGCAGGAGAAGGATATGTTATGCCTGGCTTGAAGAATGCAATCAATATTTTAGCAGTCGCAAAGCTGTGTTGTTGTTCTTGTACCTAATGTCCTTCCAGCCTACCACCTCCCAAACCAGCTTTGTCCTGCATATGTCCCTGGTCCAAATGCATTTTAGTTACATCACTTCTTCAAGCTGAGTCCCTGAGAGTCAGAGAACCTCTTCAAGTTCACTCTTATGAAGTAGCCAGGTGAACCCTGGAGTCAGGACTTGGCTGCTATACGGTGTCTGGAGGAAGAATCAGTCCCTGTCTCGTTGCAGTATCTGTCTGTGCATCCCCCAGCAAGGCTGTGCATCCCAGAGGACACACAACAGGCATCAGGAAGCCTCTGAAGCCATCACTTGCATGGCAGCAGTGGGACAGAGGAAAGCACTGGGAGAGAAGCCACTGGCTGGTGATGCTGTGTGTGGGAGCAGGATGAAGACAAGCAGGGAGCCAGAGCCTGGGAGCCAGCAGGCCATTACCCACAGGGGTGGGATATCCTGTGTCCCCAAAGCCATGCTGCAATCCATCTCAAGGAAATGGGGGCAGCTCATTACAGGGATTACTTCCAGGCAGGCAGCTGCACAGGCCAATGAGCTCCCCATCGATTTGTGACTGCCCTCTTTCCCAGCAGAGGGAGTTTGGGAGAGCCTTCTGCATTGATCCAACCTGTTGTTTCTGTAATGGGGCTGCTGCCAGATCAAGTTCACATTAAAGAAAAAGTTGTTATTTGCAGATGTGATGAAGCTTCCACTGCTCCAAAGCATCGGCACCACATCAAAGAAACGATTCTCTTCTCCTTGACAGCCCAATGAGCAGGGTGACAGCTTTGTTTCACCTCCTTGGTACGCACCATGTCATTGCTGATGCTGATCAGCAGTGTCTTGTATTCATAGTCAATGCATTGCAGCCAACGGCCAAGATCCCATGGCTACACTGGAGCAGGAGCAACTCTGAGAGTCCCTTCTCCCTTTGTGTGATCAGATGGGCCATCTATGCTGTACAGTGGGGATACTGGGATCAGGAGCTCACAGCTGGGGACATATAAAAGCAAGCAGTTGCAGGGCTCTGGCTCCCCTGGGACACCAGAGAGGATTCCAGCAGGTCCCTGTGGGTGGCAAGGCTCTCCAAATAGAGCTTCTGACTGGATCAAGGTCTGTGGAACAAGCTCTCTAGACAGAGGTTAGGTGCTTTAATTTGGATCCCACAAAGCCCACCCTCAAAGTCCTATAAGTCATGCAGTCATTTTTTTACCTAAACTCATTTTCTCCATCACTTCTATTTAATTGGCTCCACAGGATGAAGAGACACTCTTACGTTCTCTTACAGACCCCTATATTCCCTCATATAGCAACTGAAGACACTAATAACTCCATCTAATGACAGAGTGAGTGATCCCTGCTAAGGGCAATGGCTGGGTTTATTTATGTCAGCCAAGGGCTGGGTTTATTTATGTCACCTGCTTTGCTCCATGCAGTGCTCCAGCCAGCTCCACTTGGCTTTTTTTAGCAGGCACATTTCATTTTTCACTCCCCACTGTCATCCCCTTCTCCGTCTCATTCAGAAACTTCACCCACTGCTTCTATCACAGCCCGTCCCTCTGCTACCCTGTGATATAAATCAGCATTAATTCTGCTGGGAAAATCCTCTAAATCACTCATTGTCCTCATTATTATTATTTATCTTAGCCTGGAGGTGACACATGCAAACCAAAGCTCTTCTGTTCCACTCGCAAGGGTTTTAATGGGCTTACAGGCTTGGCAACCCAACTGCAACACCTTATGCAGACTTTCCTAATGGAAACGGTTCTGCATCCCTCAGTCTGGGTCCATGGGTCCTCTGTGGGATGTCTCAGAGCTCCCTAACTGCTCCCTTCGTGGATAAGGTTGGGATGAAGTGCTTGGAGACACATCTCCCTGCAAGCACTTGGGGATCACTGTTGCAAAAGCACTGTCTGTGTGATGGAATCTCCTAATTAAAACTTAATATATGTCTAGATATGTGTATATATATGTCTATCTATGTATATATATATGTATATATATAATTAATGTATATATATAAAACTCATTATGTATATGCAAGGAAGGCCACATAGACAACTTCTGTTTGGGATTTTCAGAGTGGTTAAGCTGGCAAGTGTTAATTATTTTCCCCTCTCATTTTGCTCATAAACTGAAGGAGTTCAAACTCTGTAGTGCAGCAAAACCAACCAACCATCTCAGCCCTTTTCCTCCTCTGCTTCGCCTGATCAGGAAAGATGTAAGAAAGAAACTGAAACAGAAAGAAATAGAAGCCAACTCGCGTTCCTGGAACAAACCCAGATCAGGCACAGATGCCAGTGTGGCAGTTTCTGGTTTGGAGAGAGCCCCCACATTGCATCTGTATTGATGGCACGCAACCTAAAAAGCCAGCTCTCTCCTTCCTTGATGCCAACCACATTGCATCTCCCTACCCTCACATCTCCATACTCTGTATTTTCCATTCCATCTCCCCTGTGCTGTGGCAGGACAGCAGTGGCCCTGCACAGCCGGAATGGTGTGAGATGACCTCCAGCCACCCCCCCATAGGAGCAATAATGCATGGGAACATCGATCCTCGCACTTGTCACTCTTGATGGATGTGCCACTGCTGAATCCCTAACCTTTAGCTGTGCCTGGAGTCTGTAAGCTCCCACCCTCTCCTCCCGGCAGGCAGCAAACACCATGTCCAACAGCCTATTAGCAGGAGAACAGCCTGTCCCCTGTCAAAACACACAAGGTGCCACGGTCCCCATGGGAATGCAAGCAGCTGCTGACAGCGCTCTGGCTCTGCCTGCCTGCCTCCCCTGCCTGCACTGCTGTCCTGCCCGCACCCCAAAACCTGCAGCAGCACCACAGAGTCCGGCTGAAGAGCACAATGACCCTGTAGTTAGCAAAGGGAGAAGGAAAAGTAGCTATCGTCCGCTTGCTGGCTTCAGGACCCACTTTCCTTGAGAAATAAAGGGGACAGCACTGGCTTCATCCTGACAGCCCTCCTCATCACCTCAGGGAAGGTGTTCAGGGTGGGATGCATACTAGGGGAATGATTTTATGGTCACACTATGTGCATTTTGAGTGCAAGAGCCTTATTCTCTCCTCTTCTGCATTATAGAGTTATTTGTAAGCTTTAAAATCCTGAAATGATATCAGGAATGTTTTTATAGTTTCTCTGATACAGGGAAAATGATGCAGATGGAGTTTGTTACCTGCCTTCATCTAAGTGATTTATATTTAGTAGGTACCCAAAACCCCCATGACAACTTCAACCAGGCAATGACTATTTCAATAGAGACATGACTACACTACACATGGGTCCTGCCTAAACTTGGGTTTGGAGACCCCAGACCCTGGATGCATCCTGGGGGTTCTAAGGCATCCTTGATAGAAAATTGATATTTCTCAGTGTGTAAAATGGGATGCACACAGCCTGAGCTGGGATAAATCTGTCAGCCAGTTCATGTTCACAGTCTGTCTCAAATCGCTATTCACAGGAATTAAGGACTTGTTAAACTCTTCAGATTAAACCATTTGCCTGAAGCTTAAAGCAGTCCCGCAAGGCAATTCATTTTCCATGTAGCAAATCCCACTCAGCTACATGGGGCTGCAGTGCATCTATATGGTGAAAGCCCATGTCCTAGTGCTCAGACAACCTTTCCATCACTCCAGCCTCTGGACTAGACATCTGCCAGGGCAGTCCCCAGAGCCACACTGTCCACAACACTTCTCTTAAGGTAGGTCTGACACCTTCATGTGGCTCCACCTTTCCTGTCCTGGTCCTAAACAGTCACTTAATAAGTCCAAGTTTACCATATGGTGGGTTAAACCCTGTTAGAGTTGAAACTCCTGCACTGCTTTCCTCCAGGCTGTGCTCCATGTGGGAGCTATCCCAACCAGCATCCCTCTGGGATGGAGCACACTAGGTTTAATGTCAACCCAGACCTGATTTTTTCAGTCATTTGTAAGGAATCACATCATCTCTGTGTCACTCAGCTCCCTCCAGTAATAACTTTTGAAATCCATGGGTCCATTTCATTCAACTCAGACTGAAAAGGCCCCAAAAGCATTAGGATTTGGCTTGGTTTGATAGCCATAGGCATCTGGATAGAGGGAAAACTCCAGCTGTGGCTTAGAGCTCAGCATGGCCATTAGATGCTGGAAAAAGCACGAGAGATCTTTGAAAGGCCTCAGCCTCAGGAAGTGTTTCAATCAGAGCTCATACCTTATTGTGCACGTGATAATCCAGCTGTGAGACACAGAGCCATGGGAAACCAAAGCTCCCTAAGTCCTGCTCCCCATGGATCAACTTCGACGAGGAAAAGAACACCAAAAACACAAGTAAAATACAAGAAAATACCTTTCATAAAGCAGAGCCCCCTGGAGCAGGCACTTCTGAGACTCCTGATGTAGCAGAGCTGAACTTGGGACTGCAAACACCACTGCTAAAACAAGGAGAGAGAGAGACACCAAAGAGGATTTCCACCCAGAGCTAGAGAGGATTATAGATGCCAAGGTCCACTTGAATGAGACTGAGATAAAAACCTCTGACAAACTACCTGCTCAAAGGATGGCTTGGTTTTAATAACAATTCTTGCCTAGACTGTGGTTTTTTTACTCTACTTTTATCCTATTTCTGTAGAAGTTGCTACAAGACCAGTCAAAACCTTGAATTCCTATTAAAACCCAGTTTCTCTAACTGGAGAAGATCCCCTTTGCTAAAGCAGCAGCTTCGAGCCAGTAGCAAATAGGGTTTGATTAATTTGATCTTGATTACACCTAAAAGACTTATTTTTGGCCAGAGTTCTATTTTGAAGCAAAATAAGTGGAAATTCAGTCAGAAAAAACCACTCTGTGTTTTTCTAAACACAAATCTTTTGGCAAGCCCAATAATGGAGAAAAGCCACTTTGATTTGTTGTTTTACAACAGTGTTCCATTACAGACCACTTGTAGTCAAAAATATCTTTCCATTTTCCTCAAAAATTATTCTCAATGTCTCTTGAATGCAAAATTCAATTCATTTCAAATTAAATAGAAGGTTTTTTTGGCCCAAGAATACTGTTTCTTGTTTTCTAATTCATACAGAAAAGCTGTAGCTGCGCTGCTGTTCATTCTCCTGCAAACTGAACTGACACCGTTTCTGTCCTCAAATCCAAAGCCACAGGTTAAATAGCAAAGTCTAACACACACTTTTGCATGGATTTGAAGTTCAACTTTAAACGTTACTTGTTCCTCTAGGTTATATGCATGTATATAAATGTGATCTTAATGAGGGTTGGGGAAGAGGACACAAACTGGCATTTCCATTTAATGTATAGCTGATTTGAGGAAGCTTAGAATCATAGAATAGCTAGGATTGGAAAGGACCTTAAGATCATGTAAGATGAGCTGTGACCTCCTGTTTTACAGCAAGCTGCAAGTCCCAGCCTTCGCTGGACTAGCAACCTGAGCCACGAATTCCCTCTGATTTCCTACTCCAACCACTTGATTCCTCCTGCTTCCTTTAGTATTACATTTAATGATCCCTGACATGCTTTTGGCAACCTCCTCTGAGATAATCAGGTTGTAGCGCTAGAGACCAGCTCTGCTGAGATAAAACAAAACTGAGTGATAAAAACCAGCGATGCCTTTGCAGATCAGAGGCAGAGCAGCGGGGAGCACGTTGTGTTTGGGACTTTTGATCAGAAGAGAACGCGCGTTCCTCCTTAGTGCTGTAATACAACAGGCACAAGATTCTTCTCTATCAATTGTCAGGCCGGGGTTAGATCTGGAGCCTTCAGCCCTGTTTGCAAAGCTCAGTCCCTTCCCTGGTGGATTGGCCTCGGCTTCTATTTTCTGCTCTCACAGATATTTCTTAGTACAAATCGTGCCAAATACCTTCTGTCCTAATAGACCTCAACTCTCTTGCAGCTGCCCTTCAAATCTTAGCTTTCCCAAGGGTTAAACCTGAGAGTTTTACTAGAGGAAAGAAAACTTAGAGGGAGGGAAGAGTGGAGGGGATGGAAGAAAAGAGAACTAAAAAGAAACTAGCAACAACAATATTAATACAAAACCCAAAAGCACCCAGTTGCTGTGTCTCAAAGATCTGCACTCCAACTCTATTGATTTCATTACACCTCTGCTGCCTGACCCATTAAGCATGGCTCACTGGTAAGGTGTAAGATATCCAAGTTGCACTTTATTACCTCCTTAGAAATCCCTTGTGCCTGGAGACGTCGAACACCTCCCCAGCTTTGAAACTTTCTTATCTTAGTCACAAATTCACAAAAAGCTCAAAATGAAAGAAGTTTGTGCATCTCTGCATTTGAAAGCGCATCTTCCAATCTGTCTTGACTCAATGGGTTGAAACTGGCTGGTATTTACCCAAACTTGACCATCAAAGGTTGGCGTTCCCCAAGTCACATCTGTAGATAGCATGAAGGGACTGACACCTCAGATGATCTTTCTTCCCACCTAAAAAAGGCAACTGGTTTAAAAGGGTGATCTCTTGGGCTGCTGCCGACCCTTCACTGACTATGGATGGTCTCACAGCCCTCAGTGATGGGCTCCAGACATGTTCTCAAAGTTTGGCAATCAAAATACACTGTGGGACACAACAGGTTTGCATGCCACAGCCTTCCATTATGGAGCAGAGTCCCAGTGAAGGTCCTTTTCAGTGAAATACAGGAACTGATTTACCCAGATGCTTTCTCAGAGACGGTTTCTTCTACAAAGAACTGGCTCCATTTCTGTGCCTGCATCTTACCCATGTGCTCTGGGATGCTATTGTCCCTTTACCAAGACACCATGCAAGAAGGTTGGACTCTCTCTGCCCTCGCTACAAGCACAAGGCAGGGGGTTATCAGCACACACCACTGCACAGAGAGGCTACAGACCAACTTGCCTCTCTACCATCAAGCTCTGACCAAGACTTCAGCGATACCGTGATTCCATACATGTCACTTCACATTATTTGTTAGGCCAAAAACCTTCACCTCTTATCTCTAACAAGACATCCATAAATCCCAAACAAATGTCTATAAGCCTCAAGCTCCACCAAGATGCAGTTTAATGGAGGGAAAAAAGGAAGGATACGGACAAAACCCAACAGCAGACAAACCCACTGCCATCCCCATCAGCATCCAGCACAACAGCACCCTCAAAGGATACTCCTGGGTTCAGTGCAGACTTGATTAGGGCAGAAATTACAGAAGATGCTGCAGATCAGAAGGGAAGGACCAAGGCAGAAGGAAAACCTGAGAAGCACAAGTCTAGCCTACATGAAGGCTTTTCATGCAGGGTTAACATGAAACCAAATGCAATTGTGGTGTCCTGGATGTTCTAAGGGTTCTAAATCAGAGCCCGCTCAGTGTTGAGGTAAAAACTTCACTGGGAAAAACTCTTACACATCAAAAGCGCTTTGGAAACACCCACCTCAAGTAGGTCCCAACTTCTGAAAGACAGAAATAGTCTGTCTTTCCCAATTTTCTTTCCAAGCCTCTCTGTATCCTTTCCAATATGCCATGCCTTTTCTTGGAAGACGATTAGGTCAGGGGTTTTCCATATAGTGGATAATTCAGCCTCATGGGTCAGTGCACAGATTTTTATCTCAAGTCTGAGTTCCCATCAGCCTGGCAGCTTAAGCACTGACTGCTCGTAATGGATGTGCCTTTGCTGGTGTTTCTGCCTGATCCTGCTTTTTACCCAAAGTGAATTGCAGCCACTAGTGAGAAAACAGGGAATTTATCCTGTGGGGATGATTCTGTCCTTCCTGGTGCTGAGTACCTTAATAAAAGGTGCCGACTAACTGCAGCCTATTGCTTTTGGTTGGAAATATTACTACTGGTATTACCTAAATTGCTACTAACTTCAAAGAACTTGAAGACCTCCTGTAATTCACATTTACCACTGCATCTCCCAGGCAATCCCTGCAGAGGAGCATCAGTGGTGGTTCAGTTTTATTCCTCCAACAGCAGAGAATAAAGAGCACATTGTGGAAACTGCTTATCATAGCCCAGGATCAGACACTGTGCAGTTTTTTCCAGGCAGATCTCATCTATTTCCTTGTTGTCCCTTCTCATTGGAAAGTCTCTCTTTTTCTTCCAATATTTTGGAGCTTCCATTGTTAATCTCACCCAAACCCAAGCAACAGCAAAGCTTTTGGAGCCTAGTGCTGAGATCTGCTGTGACTTTGGATGGAGGTGACTAGCGCTTGTCACTTAACTTGCTTTAAGTGTGACACCTGCTGTAATCCACCCTGGAACACTCCTGAAGAGACACGGGAGAAATACTTCAGATGTATTTCCCTCAGACCACAATATATTCCATATGCTCCAACTGTGGAGGAGAAAGGAGCTGGTACGTTGAGTTACCTCTGGTAAATCCATCATTCCCAGCTGGGGAGGGGACACAGAGGGAGCTTATCAGTGTTTTCTCTGACTTTCCAGCTGGAAGAAATTTACAGCCAAATGCACACCCCTGTTGCAAAGCGGGGGGATAAGCCCTCCCCAAAAGTGCTTATAAGCCGCTGTTGTTATCAGAGGATCAGGGGGCTTTGGATCACCTTTATTACTGGCCACCAAGGACTCTTTTTTGGAGCCTGCTCTCAATGGAAGCGATTAGGAGAACTTCTCCAGCAAGGGTGCTGCCCTTTCTGGAGCAACATCCTCAGCCATCCTCTTGGAAAGCACATTGACAAGATCTAGGTTATATGTGAGCACACATATTTCTAAAGACTGCTGACAAGGCAGTTTTAATCCCTTCTCTCCAAAACCAGCTCTTTGGGAAGTCCATAACCAAAGATCTTTTGCCTGTACACTGAAAATCCACTTTCTGCTAGGGTGCTTTCAGATTCCATAGCCTCATCCCATTGCAGGAGCCATACTCAGGTCAGGTGCATCACTATGGGATCCTCTTTGCATGTGCTAAACACTAAATATGGTTGGGACCCAAATGTCTACCTGATCTGTATCTTCATTGGGATCTTACTATTTAGCAGGGAGCATTTTATACCTAAAATTCATTTTCTGCTTTTGATAGGCTGGCAGCCATCAAACATCCAACTACAGTTTTAGTTGGAAAAAGCCTTGGGTGCCATGGTTTAGTGTTAGGTGTCCCTGCCCATGGCAGGGGGGTTGGAACTGAATGATCTTAAGGTCCTTTATAACCCAAACCATTCTGTGATTCTACGTTCATAGGAATTTTAAATTAAACAAAAGGCAATTTTAAAGGCTTTTGTTACTTACCTTTCAGCAGCTTTGCTTCATCTTCAGGTTTGAAAAGCCATCACTGAGCTCTTGCAGTCCTACCTCTTCCCACGGAGAGTGTAAGCTCAGCAGTGGAGGGAGCTCTGCTTCAGGTCCCCAAGAGCTGTTGGGAAACGGGGACCTAAGGAGAGCAGCAAGAAAATTAATTGTTATCAAAACAGTTGACTTAATTATAATCACTTTCATAATCAAGTTAATTACAGTAATAGTATAATAACAACGTAATAATAATATAATCTAATAATCAGGTTAGATATAAGAAAGTTCTTTACTGTGAGGGTGGTGAGGCACTGGAACAGGTTGCCCAGAGAAGTGGTAAATGCTCCCTACCTGGCACTCTTCAAGGCCAGGTTGGATGGGGCTTGGGTGACAGTGTCTAGCGAGGGGTGTCCCTGCCCATGGCAGGGGGTTGGAACTGGATGTTCTTAAGATCCTTTCCAACCCAAACCATTCCATGATTCTACAATTACCTTAACATTGATCATTTATATCTAATTGATGACTATCTAAATAGTTATCTAAACTGCAGACAGACTAGACCATGTTTAAGATGTCTGCACCTTTATAACTGCTTTTTGCTTCTAAATATAGGACTTTACTAAAACTGAAGAAGAAAAGGGAAAGATTTCACATGTGCTGGTTTTCCTTCAGAACAATTGTTTCTGCATTTAAGTTTTTCCAGCTACACAAAAATACCTCACTGCCAATGAGTGTCTGTAGAATAACAAACCGCATCTATACCTGTGTGTGCACATGGCCTGTGATTCCCCCCATAAACTTGGTCACCATTAAACCAATGTTTGCAACCCAGGCTTTGTGAAAGCCAAATATAAAAACAAAGTGGTTATCATGGAAAGAAAGAAAGTCCATGAGGAAGCAGATGTAAAACTCAGGCTTTCAATATACTCAAGCAAATAACCAATGAAAAAATAATGACTTGAAGGACGCCAGGCCAAACTCCATGCTGGCACAACTCCATCACAGCCGGTGTAGACAGGCCATCAGCGGATGTTTCCCACTTCATCAGTTGAACGTGAAGAGTTTATTTTCCAAGTCACCCCTCCTCTTACTCAAATTCCCTGTCATTGATCGATGGGTGTCCCGAAGATGCTGAGTGGAGAAATCTGTCGTGTACAGAACTGGTACTTTGCTGGAGAAGAACACAGGGTCTCCAGTCTGAAAATGGCAAAGGGATTTCTTCAAGTGGCTGCCAAAAAAGAAGATAAAAGAAAAATTAGAAGCTAGAGGTTGCATTTTCTGAGGACACTGCCAGGTTTTTCAAAGGATAATCCCAGCAGATACAACATTATATGACAAAAGTCCCTTTGTGGAAACACTGCCAAGTTTTTAAGCATCGGCATTTAATCTCTTGGCAACAACATGAGTCCAACTGTGCTTTTATTTCTGTTTTTTTACAGTCACTAACAAAATATTTGCACACATGATAGCAGCAACATATGGTCTGAAGAAGGTTAATTTGCTCTGCAATTAATAGTGGCATGCAAATCCACACACAGCTAGTGCGGGCTGAACCAACAGACAGAAAGCCATTGATGTTAGAGCTGAAATATGGAGAGAAGGGGAATATGTGTCAAGCACCTGACTATTTCAAGCTGATTTTCTTTCCAGAGCAGCTGATAAAGGCAACAACAGGTTAAATCCAGCTCTATTAAGGCAAAACTCCTCCTAGTTTTTTTACAGATGAAATTTTGTGGGATTTGAAAAGAGGTTTAAAGGAGCTGAGACCCAAAAAAGGACTCGGGGAAGGATTTTCACAGGCAGCAAAGCATGAAGCCAGGATCTTCACTGCACCAGGCAGCAGGAGCAAGGATACACTGGTGGGATATGAGATGTAACGAGAGACTGAGTGAGAAGAAGCCAAGATGGAATGGCTGAAAATGCTGACAGTGCACTCAGAATTGAGTAAGGAAAGAAACCCCTTGCTATTATTATATCTAAACCAGCCAAAGTTTGGTAATATATCTATATAGAGATAACATTACTGTGGTGCTATAATAGAGTGACTTCATATAGTCATAGACTCTTTTATCTGCAATATATATACCAAAGAAACAATATCAAGCCTAACTGTGGCTCATTCTCAGCAGCCCATCACTGCTGATTCTCTGCTCTCTCCCACTGCCTGTCCTACTCTATCCTGGCTGTTCCTCACTGAGCCCCAGCCCTCCCATCCAGACAGGAGCAGGTCGTGTGGGATTGTTCACGTGTCATTTTGCTTTGCTGCAAGCCCTTTTATGAGCACGCAGGGCTGGATATGGAGAGCTGGGCTTTGAAAACGGGCCCCCTGTGGAGGTGAAGGGGGGAATAAAGCCCTACCCCTCCATGCATCGCATAGGGCTTTTGCTCGCAGCAAAGCAGCAGGAGTTGGGGAGCAAGGGAGCATAAGGTCACCGGGTTTTGAAGAGGAAGGCTCTACTCACAGGGGGAGGGGGGACGCTGTTGCTCTGCCTGGCGATAGGATTTCA
>JBCJKH010055960.1:17623-32708 GCA_039877255.1 Loriculus beryllinus | reverse complement strand
AGACACATGGGTCCATCCATCTCATTTCCATCTTGTGTGTCCCAGACTCCTCCCAGCACCATCCAGAAGACACAAATATGTCCCATGTCTTTGGGGTCCCCAGGGTCACCCCATCTCCCACCATAGTCCTGCACCAGCCAGGAGCATCCTGCTTGCCGCTCCAGCTGCAGAGCCGCCACTGCAGCATTAACGTTTGGGTGACTCCAGCTCACATTTGCCTCTTGCAGGTCTCTGAACTCCAATCCCATCAACCTGCTTTTCAGCTCATAATCTCATACCAGGCTTTTAAAAGTGAGTTTTATTTTTATTGCAATGACCCTGTGGTGCTGCCATATCCCTCTGTGGAGGAGACGTGACATCTCCATTACATAGCTCAGATAAGTGTCTTAAAGAGACCACACACAAAGGAACCTAATGGTACCTATTTTTATTAGGTTTATTACAGGAGGGGAAGTAAAGCAGTCCGATCTCCCCACAGGATACTCTGTTAACAGCAGCAGACAGAGAGGAGAGATCTGTGGAGGCGGATCAGTTTTCCAAGAATATTAGCTACTGCTGCTCTAAAATTAGAGTCTAGGGAGAGCAGACAGGTTGACATAATTGAAAGGGCTGTCTTAGGGGATGACATAGTTAAACGAGCCCATGATCAGCTTTAGAGTGACAGCTCTGCGACTTCTTCTAATTCCCAAAGGAGCACCGAGTTGCGTAGCTGTGGTTTAACTAGTCCTGGATCTTTATCTAGCGATGGTGTCAATATTATTAGAACCCATTTCTAAAGAGATGCTTCCAAAATCACTGTACATGAACTGACTGGTTTTACAGGCACAATTCTCCTGCAACTTCACCCAGCAAAGCACATAGTTGATACACACACTCCTCTGCTGCCCTTCTTACCCACCCAATGCTGTCCCCGCAGGCTGGGCTACTGGGGCGACCCAGAAACAGGATTAAGAACCTCATTTCAGGATGGAGCTGAAAAATGTCCTTGAGCTTCCCATTTTATTCAACATAATTTAATATCAAACACAAACTAACGAAGTTAGAGGTGAAATATAATAGCAGGAACCCCATAAAAAGTAACCTAATATGCAAGATAAATAGACAACACTTTAGCCTGGGGAGACAGCAAATAAAAGAGAAATATGAGCAGAGCCATTCTCAATTCATAAGTAACTTAAAAGAGAAATAACGAAGACGAGTTCTCCAACTTTTAATTTCCTAAGATTCTTCTCAATCACAACAAAAAAAAGGCATTGTTAATCTTTTCCTCACACACTCTCACCAGGTTGATATCCCCAGACAAATGCCCTGGATCATTCCCACGCATGCAGACATCCATCAGATGTGGAAATAGTTCAGAGGGGCGATTCTGCAATTCTTGATGGGGCAGGAGACATGAAGGATGGAGCTCTTCTGAACCCTCATGCTGGTGGAGCCCCTCAGTTGCCTTTGGTGGCCACCTCCTGCTGCCTTGTTTTGGGGGCGAAACTCACCCACTGCCTTCATCTTTATTATTTTAATTATTTTTTAACCATTTTTTGTTAGTGCCTATTTTAACTTCAAAGGCTGGGGTTTTCCAAGCAGCCTAATGCATTTAGGCACCTAAATCCCATTGAGTTTCAAGTGTGTATCAGCCCTTAGGCTCCTTGGCAAATCCTTGCTAAGTGCCTAAAGGCTCATTGCCGCAACCACGGATACACTGCCGGATTTACACAGATACCACTATACCAGCGTGAGCTCACTTCTTCGACAGAAGAGTCTCTGTTTAAAACCCCCCTCCTAAATGAGGAAGTAAACTGGGAAGGATAGTATAGGCCTTGTTAAATTATTTCCTTGGGTTATACTAAAACAAAGGTTTACTTGGTAGATTGAACTTCAATTAGAGACCAGTACTCCTAATCCCCAGCTCCTGTCTCTCCACGGGAAACCTCAGATGTAGTGTTTTAGATGTAAACCCCGACGTTTCTCCCGCTGCCTCTGACACCCACTATGTCTACAACGCCCTTTTAGAGAATCCAGATAGGATGCTGTAAAAGGAGCATCATTTTAAAAACAAGACATTTTCCTTCTTCAGTATCACTTTGTGGTGTATAGGAGGAACAAAAATTCAAGCAGAATCAAGCCATTTGCTTTGCTGTTTGGGAATGTCCCAACCCAGAAGCAAAGAGCACAGATGGCAGCCAAGCTGGCAGTGGGACAGGTAGGAAGGGCACATAGCTCCAAAAAGGCTGTCTCAAAGAGTGGGAAGCATTGCAACAGCCTTTCTAATAGTAGTGGAAAAATAAGTCCCTTATCAGGTGAGTTGTGGTCACAGATCAAACACTAATGTCTTACAATGTCAGTTGCCAACATGTAGCAGAAAACAGATTAAGGGTCTCCGTGGCAGACTCCCCTGGGATAACAATTGGCTTTTTGTTGAGTCCGTACTGCAAATGGTACAATAGGATCCAATCCACAACCAGCAAGCCCCAGATTTCCTAGGCACTGCCACAATGCCATCAATCAGCAAGGGAAGTTAGACGCTAGAGCCTCCTTATTCATTGCATTGCTGGTTTTGAATGAAAGCATTTCACTGAAAACTGAGACTCTATCCTTAAGCACTTCAGCTGATGATTTAACAGCAGTGCCAAACCTCAGCATTGTCTTTATTTTTCCTTTATTTACATAGACAAACAGAGCCATCTTATTTTTTTTTTCTCATTTTGTAGCACTGAGAAATAAACTTTATTTCTCATAAGCGGGGTTTGGTTTATGCTGTAGGTGCAGAAAGGAACCAAGCCCATTTCTAGTGTGGATGAGCCTGGGGGTGTGGATGTGGGTTAGCAAGGGTGGGTTGTCAGGGGAGTCCTGGGAGTTTGGGGAGACAAAGGATAGATCCATCAGGAATAGCTGAGCAAGGGAGGAGACCCTGTTAATGTACGGATCCTATAGTGGGCAGGCAGACCAAAAGAAATCCTCTCCAAAATCAATGGCTGAGCTGGACAAGCATAAGTTTGGTTCATACCCAGCTTCGCAGCCACTACTCAGACTAGGGAGTAAGACAACAGTTTTAGCCATTTATCCTGTTTTCCAGAGAGTAAATCCTCACCCATCATTCTCAACCACCCGTTTACTGGTGGCCTGATGCAGCCACGTCCTTGGAGGCACCAGACAGCCCTGGGAAGCAGTGGAACACGCACAGGATGATGCTCCCCCGTGGAAAGATGTCAGGGAGAAGGACGTGTGACACCCGGAGCTGTGTGCCACGAGGTGGCACCATGTCCCTGCTAACCTGCACATGGGGTCACCTCCGTGGCCAAGCGGCTTCTGCAGGACACTGCTCAACCTGGCAGGCCTCGGGCTTCCAGGCAGCCCCACCGTTAAAATACCTCCACTGAGCCTTTATTAATAGCCAAGCAGGCCTCCCTTCTGTAAGCCCCAGCTGAGGGAGGAGGTGATGCCACTGCTCTGAGCCATGGAGCATCCTCCCAGGAGGACCACTCGCCTGGAGAGCCCTCTGCATCTCCTGCAGAAACCTGGTCACTCTACAGCCCAGGGCACAGGGGTTGCAGAGCTGCGCTGCTATCTCCCACTGGTTACAGCTCTCCTCAAGGTCATGGACTCCTGTCCCTGCTGTCACAGTCATTTGTGGGTATGAGGAGAGATATCCACTATGGTGGTAGTTGTTGACTTGCTGGTTGTGCGCTGGCTGTGCCCCCAGCCTCCACGGACCTGCAAGCAGGAGAGCTTATTTCTCCCACTTGATCATGTCAAGGCAGGGAGGATGCAGGTGAGCCTATATCCCTGAAGAACTTTAAACGTCACGCTGTGGCACATTGAGATCACCTCCATCCTGGGAGCACCCAAGAAATGCCTGAGTGACAGCCCCCAACCCAAAGAACTTGCCTAGCACCCAGTTAGTGCCTTGATTATGTTCCTGAGCTTCTGACTGTTGAGTTTCCACAACCTAACCCAATCGTTAGGGTCCTTCAGTGAAACCCTGCAGCTTAATGCCCTGCTCTGCCCAGGCAGGGTACAACCCCAGGACCTGCCTATCCCACCACACTGCCCTGAGCTCTGCTGATGCAGACCTACTGCTGGAGTCAGTGGGACTGACTGGTCCATGGAAAACAAGGTGACTGCTGCACCCAAGTCTCGCTTAGTGAAGGCAGCATAGATACAAGCCATAGGAACCTATGAGCAGAAAATTTCCCAACAGAGAGTTTCTGCACATGCTGAGGAAGCTCCAAGTAGCTCCTTCTGCTCTTGATTTAGGGCATCCAAAAAAACCGCGGACTTCTCTCTGAAGAGGAAGCAGAGAGAGCTGCTCAAAGGGAGCTCTCATGCCTCAGTTCACTGTCCCTGGCAGTGTGCTCAGTGCTGTAATAGAGAGACTGGTAATACCTGTATTATTCCTGACACAACGCTTTGCAGCTGAACAATACATTTGCCAATTCAATTTATTCAAACAAGTTCCTTGGGAAGACAGCAAAGCAAATCCAGGTGGCAATTACCGAATTCAGAGTCTGCCCTGGACTCGGGGAAACAAAGGGGCAAGATATGAGAGAAATAGCAAGTTCTGCAGGAAATCCCACAACTGCAGAATCCAAAGAGCTTTTAATCACATGCCTGTTGGTATTCAGCTGAAAAACCCCTGTGTCATTGGGCAAGGAGAAGGAGCAACATTGGGATTGCTCTGCTGCAGCACTTTAGCAATTTGGAATACCTCTGCTACGAAAAATAAATGCCTTTTTTGTTGTTGATGTTTTCTTTTGAAAGAACAGCAGCATTTGGGCTCCACAGCCCATTGCAGTGGCATTTAATTGAAGAATAAGTACATTCAATAGCTGCCGAGTCTGACGGTGTTGCAAGTCCCCCGGTGTTGCATCCTGTCTAACTGTACTGCAGACACACAGCGTGGTGGAGGCTGCCTACAAGCTTAGATGAACTGTCTATAACCAGTACCCTCAGCCAGGTGCTGAGTCTCATCAGATCCCAGACCCTCTTTCCCAGCGCATCAACAAGGACACAAGCCTGCAGCCCAATGCTGGTCCCTGTGCTCAGGACACAGCTCCAAGAACAGCCTCCAGGTTGGCTGGAATGAGGGGAGAAAAACTTGCCGGGAACCTCCACTTTGGCTCTGAATGTGCAAGAAGGAAATGTGCTGTAGCAGCACAGCTATGGAAAATTTCCTTACTTAATAGCCTGCAACCCCCACAGCATCAGCTCCCCGTGTCCCATTCACAGTCATGGGGTGAACCCCCCCCCCAGATCGTGCTTTATCTCCCCATCCTGTTCCACCCCTCACAGGCAGCCCCAGGGCCACTGCAGCTCGTCTCGCAGCAAAGCAGTTACACCAGGGATGAATTTGGCCCCAGATGTAGAATTAGGTTAAGCCAAAAGGTGGCAGCATCTTATTCAGTATCGATTTTGCATGAATACTTCTATTAGCCATTTTTCTTTCTAATCATAAGAATGTAAGTTTGTAAATTACAGAGGTGGAGAGTGAATGTATTGCAACCTCTGGCAAATTGATATTTTTGCAGCAACGGTAAACTTTTTGATGGCAGATAATTGAAGGGAGCAAGCATCAGATAAAATTCATAAAGATTTGGACCTCCTGGAATAAGACAAATTATATTTAATGTTCAGAGTTGTAAAGTAATTACCCTGGGCTCCGAAGATAATAAATTCATAGACACAGCAAATGGAGTTTGGCTGACCAGGTGCTTTTGATGTGGTGCTGCGCAGGACCCCATGGCAACCAGGGGGATGGAGAGGGGACATCCCCTTTGGTACAGGGGGACACCTCAGGTTGGTGTCACCCCAGAAATGCCCTTCCTCAGCAAGAGGAAGAAGCCGTCTCTGATGCCTGCAGCTGAGTGTGCAGCCAGGGAACCATCATCACCCACAGCCCTTCTACATTTCCAAAGGCACATGGAGCCGTTGGGTACCCAGCTCCGTCCATACCTCTCAGCAGTGACCAGCCAGGGCAGGCTCTCCAGCAAAGCCACAGCCTCCTGTTCTCAGGCTGCAGCCAGCAGACGTTATCACCTTACATCAGTCTCTTCCCCAGCATCTGAAAGCAGCTGGCAGCTAACAAAGAGGAGAGTGACCTGCTCCCTGCGGTGGTCACTGCGCCTTATCCAGGGGAGACTGATCCCTGTGGGAATGGGCGTCCCTACCACAGCTTGGTACCACACCATCATGGAGCAGCAGCATACCTCATTCCTCAGACTGACTGCAACATTCAAAACCAGAAGATACTAGCCCCTGTCTAGCTGCAACTTCATTTCCACTAGCTGGGAAAGATCAGGACATCCTTCTCTTATACTGAGGAACAACCTTGTCTCCCCTTTCATAGCCCTGCTTCAATCAGCCTAGTGATGGACCCTTTACCTGCCACTGCATGTGTCATCTCACTCCGCTTCAAGGCATGTCCAGGCTTCCATCTCCCAAAAAAAAAAAAAATAAGGCTGACAGTGCCCTATCCCACTTTTCAAAGCAGGATGTCAGTGCAAGCTTCCTTGGCAAGATACATGCTGCACTAAAATGCCTTTGATGCAGGCACCTAGCATCGGTGGCTGTTTGGCAAGCGCATCCCAGGTCAGGAAGAAAACGTGCTCAAACAAACACCGAGCTGGGAGGTCCCAATCCAACCCTTCTTCAGAGCTCCTCAAACACCATCTCTGAGCAGCTGCTGGGAAGCCGTAAGCCAACAACAAGCCTTGTTCCTGCTCCACCACCAGTACCCCTGCTGCTAATATGCCTTTGCCCTTTTGAAGAAGTTGCTTAGAAATTCAGTAGCAATTATGCAAGCTTTAGTATTAAAAAATGCACGTGGATCTGGAAGCAAATATGAAGCTGCTGCTGTAACGCTAGCTTTAAGCTGTCTACAGTCCCTAGAAATTCTCAGTGGGATGTTTGAGAAGGATGTATATGTGTTGACAACATTAAATGATCCATGGCTCAAGGACAGAATTGAAACCATACATCTACTTCATACAGGCACTGATCACTGGGAGAGTGTTTTTCTTAAACTAACCACGGAAGGCCAGGCACCTCATCCTCCCCAGAAAGGCAGGGATGGCTCAGGGAACAGAAGGTGCACACACGCTCATACCACATCCCAGTGTTTAACAGAGCTCCAGTGAGAAGGGAGAGACACATGGACGCCATCAGCAGGAAAAATGTTATTGTGGCTGCACCATCTTTGAGGGAAATTGAGCATGTCACTTCGGTGCATCACCCTCTTCTCATCACCTCCCAAAGAGGCAGCGTCGCTCGCACACATCCGTGCAACATCTGGCGAGGGGACGACAAGAAGCAGGATGCTGCAAGGTTTGCTGGGGTGAAAATATGCCAATCCCGCATTACGTTCCCTGGAGAGCAGCCTCTGATGCCCGTGTGCCTCGGTGCTGCCTGTGGCACTGCAGCAAGCTGAGAGAGCCTCCAGCAGCAAGTGCCTGGCTCTGGAAATCTCCAGCCTTTTCTGTACATGAAATTCCCAAGGACAAGGAAAAACTGGCAGGCAACACAGAGGATTAGGTGGTTCCCCAAGGAACACAAGAAGCGCTGCAAGATTGTATTGTTGCCCATTTCAGTGGGGTGATTAGGCAGTATTTGATGCTGGGAGAATGATTTCTGTTAGGCTATTTTGTGCGCGTTAGCCAATCTATTAACAGTAGGTGGTGGGAAGTCACGATTCCCGTGATGCAATAAAGCCAGACTCCTTGAGCCCACAGTCTCCTTACCCCCAAATCCAAGTTGCCGTGGTCAGCAATCTGTCCCACAAAGCTCCCTCTTTGTTCTCCTTCCAAAAGCTGGTTCCTGATGCTTTCTGGTTCTTGCTGCTTTGCAGCACGCTGCTATGAGTTGCTTGGGGGAAACCTCTCTCTCTCCCTAGCTCTCCCTCTACTCTAACCTCATCACCCTGATCCCTAACTCAGGTACTGGTTTCTATCATTTCAACCATTACCAAACTAAGGAGTATTTCTTTGCTCCCTCGTTTACGCTGAATGTTTATTTAATAGGCTGGCCAGCTTCAATTAGGTCTGTGATTACTCACAGATGACAGCTCCAGCATAACAATGTTTACTCTCAAACCCTATCTCCAAGTGTAGCTTGTGATATATTTAAGGAGAAGGTATAAAACCATTAATGTCAAAATAGCTGTAGCTATGGCGGTGAAGTTTCTCTTTAAACCCAAGCAGCTGGCAACTGGGGAAAAATATACCAGGGGATAACAACCCCCTTCATCTGGAGATTTAGTTACCCCTGTGAAAACCTCACATGTTTGAGTTGTCCTGATGCCTTTCCCTTATTGCTGACACGTGGAACTCCTTGCTACTGCATCTATATTGTCTAAGATAAAGTTTAACAGCTGTAAGTGCATTTTGTGGTCTGTGTTTGGATTAAACCTCTGGATTATTTACTTGTGAAGCACCACAGCTGGTGGCTGGAAGTGAAATGCAGCATCTTTTGGGTCAGATGTATCCCTAAGGTGCTTGGGGTGGATTGTCAGGAGGATGTATCACCAAAGGAGTATCCAAAGCTATTGTCTTGATTTGTTTTCACTTCTTAGGAAATGTCAATAGGAGTTCCTGGTCTTCCTGGCTCTGAAAACTGCATTTTTAGACCCCAGAGTCTATACCCTGGTAGGTGTCCCATCCTGGCTGCCCTGCAAGCTTGGTACCCAAACTATTAGCTGGATGAGTGCTACAGTGCTAAGGAGTAGGAAGAGGTGGCTTTCACATGGCTTAGAAACAGAGGATGGCTCTCCCCCATCCGCCATCCACTCTCCATCCAAGGGGGCTGTGCAAAAAGGTCCCAAGGAGAGAGTCTTGCCTCTTTTGTGGCATGAAACAGCTTCCATACATCCCTGCAGGTTGATCAGCTGCTTGGAATCTAATTAGTGCCAGAAACTGTTATCAAAAAGATGCAACTGAGTGCAAAGCCAATGGCCAGACACACCAGCCGGCATGTCTATCTCCTGCCTTGAGAAGCCAGGTCCTTCTCTGAGACCTCCAGACCAACTGCAATGACCCCAGGTTGGCCATCACCCTGGAGAGGGAATTGAAAGCAAAGGTTTAAGAGGAATAGGAAACTTCCTGACTTTAATTCACTGAACTCTTTTGTTTCAACCACATTTAATATCTTAGAAATTACGAGTCGCAGGGACCTGGGAGAGCCGAAGGAGAAGGTGTGATCTGTGAGGCCAATTAAGGGGCCGATGGCACATAGTGAAATGGGAGCCCCTCAGGGGAGGCCAAGGTTACATAAATAAGTGTGTGAAGGAGCCGCACTGAATCTGCAGGCACTCAGCCACTAGTGATGCCCCTTTGAATCTGGGAAAATTAAATATAAATAATAAATGTTTAACCACACAGCAAATAAATACAATGAGGCACCTTTAAAAATTATACTAATAAACAGCTAGCTGTTGTCCTTCTGCTCAGGGCGGCTGAGCATCTTCTGCATATCGGAGACAAAGAGAACAGCAGAGAGGTTGTGTCTGGGGTGCTCTGCTCACCCAGGTTGCCTTTCCCCCCCCAGTCTGCTATCCTTGCGATGAACCCCAGGACAGCATGGAATAAAACACCCAGAAAAACTGGGATAAAATAGTGCCAAGCTCAGCCAGTCACTGTCCAGGCCCCCATACCAGATACAGCTTTGTGATCCCAACAGGCTTCTTCTGGGAACCTGGGAGCAGGATTAGGATTTGGGCTCAGAGGAAAAGCCCAGAGCCTCCTTGTGATGATACAAATGTTCAACATGAGCAGAGAGGTCCCCAGAATTGCTCTGTGTCAGCATTCACTTTACAATAAGAGCTTTGCTTCTCGGCTTCCCTGTTTTACTGCTTCCTTGGAAGAAGGGGGAAAAATGAAATGGAGATATAAAAAATAAAGGGGTCATTTATAGTTAAGCACATTAGGATGAAAGTGAGGGAATAAAGCGGTGAGAATGGCTCAGCCAGGGGCCCATGGGGACTTTTTCTCTGGTACTGGCATAGTCTTTACTAGGTCACTTGAACCTTTTACGCTCTGCTGCAGAGCTCAGACCTGGGCTATATATCACCAAACTTGTGGTAGCATGCTATTGGTAAGTCCCTAGCTATTCCCAAACCCAGGATTGTCCCACTTGTGCCAGGACTTCCAGTTTATGGGTGACTTTCACAGGTGGCCAAAGCAGCTGGTCAAAAACCAAGGGGTGATGGGTGGTGCGGCAGAGAGCATGGGATTAAATGACTACCAAGTCCCTTTCCTATGATGTAATTTCATTTCTCCCCACATTCTGCAGGGAAGGAACAGGGCAAAAGGCCTTCTTTGCTGTGATTATACATTCCCAGGCAGTTTAATTATAGTCTTCAGCTTCTTAAACTCTTGCACAATAAGCCCACGGAGAGCTGCCATCCTACTGTAGTTACCAGCTTCTTTTCTTCCCAGCCCCTGGGATTTAATTCCACATTTATGAGAGGTCATTGGAGCCAAACTCTCTGTGGGGCTATGCTGGCTGTCACTGGGGAGCTTGTGCCAGAGCTAAATGTGTCTCTCAAGTTGGGATGACTGAGTGGCAGCTGACACACTAGACCCATGGCCTCTGACAGCTTCTGGTTTTGATGGGCCCCCATGCCTGCACTAAGCTCCTACATCTCACCAGTCTCTAACAGCTTCAGATTCCTACTTACGAGCAACTGTAACCTGCTCTGAGCAAAATAAGCGTCCTGGGTATGCCACCATATGTAGGAAGCACCTGATTGTGGTGACAAATGTAGTATCCAGAGCTCAGTGCTGACTTTAACACTTGAGCACAGCCACAAATGTTCTTCAGCCTCTATATCCTTTCTCCATTTTAACTCGTGGTTTCATTAGGCTGATTTGTTTCCAGGTTGAAGGACAAATAGCGAGCCTCAGCCTGTGGATGCATAATTAAGTTTTGATAGTGAAGGTTTTTATTTAACCTTGGCTTTGTTTTTATCCTCTTGAGTTACAAGTTAGGGATTTAGAGCAGCAGGTTTGCCTTCATGTTAAACTGAGACCTGTATACCTACACAAGGTGCAACAGTGCTCTGCCATCTCCCAGGACAGCACACGACAGTGACACAGCATGGGGTGTCGTTTCAGTCAGGTCTAGTCAGCAGGGATGTTAAAGGAAAGAGAAATAGTTAATAACAAAATGGCTTTTCTCCTGCTGCAGCCAATACAACACACAGTCCCTGGTCTGTACACTGATAAATCCTCCCCAGTGGGATGGCACATCCCAACAGCAAAGGTCACCTGGAGCACCTTGGTGGGCACCAGGATCCTGCTTCATTTCCTACCATGATACCCAAACACCACTTGGCTTTTTTCAGTCCCCTCAGATGTAGTTGTCTTTGTTTCTACAATTAGAATAGATGCCTACAGACTCCCCAGCCTGTCTCCATTCCTCCTGTGCCCTGCAAGTGCTTCCTCAGCATTACTTGGCCATTAAGGTCTCTGTGCCCTGAGTCTCTCTGCTCACCGGTGATTTTCTCCAGCTTTTCTGTTGTTCTTTTCAACACTGCAGGATTTCCTTCAGGCTTTTCCACTGATCTTTTTGGCCTCTTGCTGCTCCTACCATTGTCAAGAGGGTTTTCCGTAATTCCCTGTCTGTGAGGGTAGTTTTAGGGATGAGAAAGCCACAGCAATTGCTGGGTACCTAAAGGATGTTCTCAGGGCTAAGGTAGGGAGCAAAGCACATCTCACAGCCTCTGCTCTTGCTCTGGATGGGAGCTGTGAGGAGCCTGAGCAGGTACTTAGTACAAATGTTAATAGCATCATTGTTTATACTGTAGGATTGGAAAGGGTCTCCTGGGTCATCTGGGGCATTGCCCTTCAGTAACTCAGTCCATACTCAAACTATCCCAAGGGTATTTTTAGTCGATTCATGAATCCTTTTAGGAATTTGGCCCAGCGACCTCCGTCAGCAAATGATTCTTTTGCCTAATTGACTTCACTTTCTGCATGCCCTGTTTTAATACTGCCTTTAAAGTTTAAGGCTTTTTCTTCCTCTCACAGTCTCATCCACTGCTTAATTTCAGTAGCACTTTTTTTCCTAGTCTTACTTTCTCATCTGGATTACAGTTTCTTTCATGGCACTCGCTGATGAAGCACCCTTACCAGTGAAGCCCTTCTGTGCGTGGTGAGATGGGCTCCACCAGAAGACATTGTGCGTGGACTAGACAAGGTGACAAGGGTAGATGACCCAAAGGGTCACTTTTACCCATGTCAACCTTCAGCAGCAGAGCTAGAAACAGTTATGGGGCAGGTTACCTCTCAGCTCCCCTCACACTGGCTGCAGCCCATTTTGCTTGATGGCTTCAACTCTAACTGCTGTCAAAGTAACAACAGATAGTGAAGAAAAAGGAAAATTAAACGGCGGGGTTTGTTACACTTTTTTCTTGGTCATTAGTATTCTTCTATTTAGATTCACTGCTCTGTATCACACTATCACTGCATTATTATTATTTGCAACAGAGCCAATTTTGAGCATCACAAGGAAATGGTTTTTGAGACAAGGTCTGTGGGAAAGGCAATAA
Source organism: Loriculus beryllinus (assembly GCA_039877255.1). Classification (NCBI taxonomy): domain Eukaryota; kingdom Metazoa; phylum Chordata; class Aves; order Psittaciformes; family Psittacidae; genus Loriculus; species Loriculus beryllinus. Next base: position 20,170 of record JBCJKH010055960.1, on the reverse strand, counting down.
AGACATAAGTCAAGGGGTTGCTACCATCACGCATCACGCAGCTGAAGAGGTTGCATGCCTACACTCACCCTTGCTGCCCAGGGTCACTGTTGGCTTGTGTGGTTGCTCCCTGAAGGGCTTCATCAGAATGAGCTGAAGTTTAACATGAAGCTCTTGGTAATCTGACTTGATTCGTTTGATGTGGATTATGGAGTGTCCTTAGTAGTACACACAGAGGGGTGGAACCTCCAGCGTGTCATGGCAGTGGTCAATAATGCTTCAGCTGGCACTGGCACCTCACTGACCTGTTCTCCATGCATTTTCCTTTCCATATTCTCCAGTTTTGATGAAAGGGAAGCAATTCACATCTCTCTGTGACACACGGCTTTGATTCAGCTCTGAACTTAGCAGAGGGTTTACCCAGGAAACAGCTTTGTGTGTGCAGCCTTGTGTAGGAAAAGACAAGGCTGAGGCACCTAAGGCAGGGAACCTGAGCTGGCTGGTCAGGCTGGAGATTGAAAGACCTACACGAATCCTTGGGATCAGCCAGGCAGAATTTCTTTTAAATAAACTATGCAAAAGCAGAAGCTTCAGAAGGTAATTTCTTGTTTCCCAAAAATGCTACATTTTAGAGAAAAACTAACTATAAAATGAAGATGGTCTGATTTGATGAAGTCAGCAGAGCTGTGGGCAGGACAAGGACCATGCTCTCCACATCAGTCTCCAATTCATCATCAGAGCCAGCTGGTAAATATTTGCTTCTTCTGGTGATCAGCTGAAAGGTTCCTTCATTCCCACAATACTATTATCTTTGCAAATTACTTTTATTCTAGTGAACAGCAAAACCTAAATCCTGACTGGTTTTAATTGAAAACAAAGGAAAAAAAAGGCAATGCTTTTACAATAATAAAAGCCTGGAATGTAGTTTAAATAAGTACTTTCTAATTTTCTCCCAAATAGTTTGATACTTTAAAATCTCTGCTGAGAATATTACTGTGTAACTGTATCTGTGGTCTGCTTGGCAAAGTGATGATACCAAGTGGATTCACAGGGCAGAGGTGAGCAGCTCTTAACCCTGCCTTCTTCTCCAGCAGAAACCAAAGACTTTGCAATGCCCGATGATACAACCATGATTTGGGGTGTTTGCATGGGACTAGGCACCCCAAGGCGAACCAGGAGGTCCATGGGTGTAGGTGCATAGGTGTAGGTGGTGCAAGAGACTCACAACACGTGGGAAAACAAACCAGGATGAGGGAAATGCAGCACTGGGGCAGAGCTCAGAGAGGTCTCGGGACTTCCACTCTTGAGGGATGCTCAAATCCTCTGCACAATGCCATGAAGAGCTTGGCGTGATGCTGAACTTGGCCTTTCCTTGATCAGGGCTTTGACCAGAGTCCTCCAGATGCTCCTTTCAACCCCTTTGTTTCTGGGATATCATGATGCTTCAATGCCTTTTTCCCAGCACAGGCTTCTCATGGGCCAGCAGTGGATCACTGCAGATGCACGTGGTCCCCACCCCGTGGTGTTTGGTCTTCAATCAGGGCTGGGCTCTCACGGGAATAGCTCTCCCCGCCCAGCACAAGCTCCCTCCTCCAGCAATCACTGACACCCGCTTCTCAAAGCACCTCAAGTTTTTCTCAAGGAGGAAGGGAGTATTAAAAGACTTTCCAAATTATGTAGAGGCCTTTGTTATTTTAAGAGACTTTCACTCCTCCTTCTCCATTTGACTTTGTTACCTGATGCTCAAGGAATGCATTTTCCCCTCTATTAAATGTTTTAACCGCGTACAAGCTCCATCTTAATGTTAGCATCTTTAATAGTAGAATATTACCATATTAATTGCTATTGTGAACCAGAAGATACTTATATCATCCAGGCTTTCATTACCGTCACGGAGGGATTTTTCCTACTGAGTCAAAAGTGACCACTTTCTTTAATCCCCCATTTAAAAGCCCTGCGATTCCTCCTGACATGCCTAGGACGAGGGTTGAGCAGTGTTTTCCCAGGGCCAAACTTGGAAAGGCATATATTTCCCAAGGAACAGCAACCCCTTCCCAACCTGCTGCGGGTTTGTCTGCAGTCGGGTGGTGGGGCAGTTAGTTTTTAAGCAATTAAGAGACCTAAGTCCTGGTGTCCCCCCCGGGCCTCCCCTGCCCGTGGCGGGGAAGGGAGGACAAGGGGGAATTAGCTGGGAGAACAATAGGGATTCAATAAAGCCCGGATCAGATTGCAGACCTTTTGTCGCCGGGACTCGTGCCGGGGGTTAATGGGGCAGAAGGAGATGGGAGCGGGGCTGGGACACAAAGGCCAAAACACACGAGCTCCGAGGGAGACAGATGGGGACAGGGGAGGAAGCAGCAAGGAGGGCGAGGGGGGGAGACACAGGGAGGGAAGAGGCTACGACACGGAGCGGATGAGTGGGGGGGCCCAATCTCTGCTGGCTTCCTCCCTATCCTGTTGTTTCCCTTTCCACGCAGGCCCCTTCCATCCCACTCGGTGCCCCCTCATCCCGCACGCTCCCCCCCACTCCCGGCTGCATCCCCGCATCCTTTGATCTCGTAAGAAATG
>JBCJKH010055960.1:7500-12523 GCA_039877255.1 Loriculus beryllinus | reverse complement strand
CACCCCAAATCACCCCAAAATCACCTAAAACCACCCAGAATAAAGCCAAAATCACCAAAAATACCCAAAATCAACCCTAAAACTGCCCCAAAACTGGACCCATTGCCCCCATTGTCTCCATTGACCCCACCTGCCACCCCACTAGAAGGATTTAATTCCGCACGAACCTCCCAGGAAGATTTAAAGAGTTTCCCCTGTTTGATTTTCCACCCCGGCTCTTTCTCTCCCTTTCCTCTTTGTTAACCACAAACGCTGCTGCTCCCTCCGCTCCCTTTCCCATCTTCCCTTCCCGAAGACAGGGGTTCTCTCAGCCCAGGGGACCCCGAACTCCAGTCCCAGCGGGCTGGGGCCGAAAGAGAGCGAGAAGCATCCCAAAGCATCCCAAAACATCACCATCCCCCTTCCTCCTCCCTTCTGGGAGCCTGGAAAGTGTTTCTGTAACCAGTTTGTGCGGAAGAGGACACAAAACCCGGGTTCCCCCAGCCCCGCGCTTGGCCCGAGAACCCTCCCTTTAATTCTTAGCCCATCAATTTTATTGGGGTGAAACTTCTATGGGGATGTAATTTAATTAGGACAAATTTGGTGGCTGTTTGGAAGCTGTTAACGACTGGCGGGGCAAAGAGCGAGGTGGGGCATAGTAAGAGGGGAGGGAACTTTGTTTGGGTTTGGTTTTCTTTTCTGTTATTATTACTATTATTATTTATTCTTTTCGGGCCTCTTCTTGGCGAACAGAGGCTGCTCCAGGTAGTGGCTGCGCTCACAATTCGAGTGTTGTGGTTGCTGCTGAGGGGGGTGGGATTGTCTCTGTGCCCGAATCGATAGGAGATTGCATTAATTATGATTTCGATTGATATGGTTAAATCCCCTCCTAAACGCTGCAAACGCCTCTTCCTTCTTTTTTTCCTCCTTTTTCCCCCCCATATTTTCCCTCTTCCCCCCTCCCCTTTCCCCTGTTATAGAGCCGGAGAGGAGATGAAAAGGCTTGTAGTTTTAAATTCAATGTGACAGCTCTGGAAAGAGCGGATGATGAATCTCCTATTATTGGATCAGTCTATTTGCCGCTCAATGTCTCTCTGTAATTGGAGCAACATCACTTTAAAGGTTCAGAGAGTAGAGCATTTCTGGTGAAAAATCCCCACAACACGCTGGTGAATGTTTTAAAGGGAAATCTATTAGTGATTTGGAGAGGGGAGGGGACAAGGGGGGGAAAGGGTGGGTTGGAAGGGGGGGAGGCTGTGTGTCTGTGTAACTCCGGCTGGTGAGTATTTAACCGGGTTTCAGGCGGATCCATGAAGCCCCCCCCCGGTCCCCCCACCCCCTCCCCTGCCCACCCCGGCCCCCGTCGCCCTCCCCGGGCTGGAGTTCGTATCAAAGCCCCCCTTGTCGTGTTGTGACAGCTCTGATATTGTTTATTGAGGCTGGATGTCAGGTATAATTAGCAATCGATATGGAAAACGTTTGCTCCCCACACTGGCACGTCTCTGACGTCAGGACCGATTAACGTTTCTTATTGGTCCCAAATTCCCCCAGCCTGAGCTAATTATCGGGAGCCCGATGTTGATAAAGTTAAAGCGCCCGGCGCCCTGCAGCATGAGCCCCTCGCCGCGCCTCCTCCTCCGGCAGCAGCACCCCCGGCCCCAGCAGCCCCGCTGCCCGCACCCCCAGCCCCGCCGGCACCCCCCGCGTTAGAGCCGCCCCCATGATGGATAGCCGCATCCTGGAGCATCCCCATGCCCAGTTCGGGGCAATGGTGGGCTTCCCTTACCCGCTCGGTCACCACCACGTCTACGAGCTGGCCGGGCACCAGCTGCAGTCGGCCGCCGCCTCGGTGCCCTTCTCCATCGATGGATTACTGAGCGGCTCCTGCGCCGCCTCCGTGGTCAACCCGGCGCCGTTGATCCCTCCCGGCTGCGGGGGGAGCGGGGACAACCAGCCCTTCAAGCTCGCAGGTAGGAGCGGCCCCAGCCCCGTGTGCCCCCCTCAAAAACCCCGACCACCGCTCCCACCCGGAGAGGGTCAGCACGGAGGATGGACACCACCGCCCCCCTCATCTGCTGATATTGGGGTGTCTGGAGGGGATACAGCTGTGCTGGGCCCACCCGAGGGGCCAGGCAGAATTGGGCGGGGGGGAGGTCCGGGCCAAGTGCCGGAGCGTTCCCCATTCCAACTGCTGTGGGGCCACGCGTGTGCCCTGAACAATAGCGGGCCCGGCCCAGGGCCTTCCCTTAAAGTTCATCTTCGGGGTGGGGGCTCGGAGCATGACATTAAAATCATATATATAAAAATAATAATGGGAATGGCTGGAGTTTAGGGAATCAAGAGCGGTAATTAATATATTTCTTAAAAAAAAAAAAAGATTTAACCAAATGGAAGCGCTCTCCTTCTATCCCCACCGGCCTGTGGCACCGCTATTGTTCAGCTATTACAACACTCCGTCACCCCAACGTCCTTTTCGTTAATCCCAAAGCAGTTCCCCCTCTGCACTTCAGCCTAATAAAAATTATTCTTATTATTTGGAATTTCCACACCTGGCGGAAACCGTGAGGAGCGGAGCAGCTCGGGCTGTAACCCTCTGCCTGGGCATGTATGCACGGGGGAGGCTGCGAGAACCCCAACCCGCACCTACTCATATTCGAGGGGTCTGCTGGAGGGCTGCGGCCTCCCTGCCCTCTGGTGCCGCTGGGACAGGGCCGTGAGCTGCTGGGAAAGGGGGGAACCGGGGAAGGGAAACGGGGGCTTTTAATTTTTTATTAATTAAAGCTTTGGTGGCTGGAGCAAATGCTGGAACTTCTCTCTCTCTCTCTGCCAGCTGAGTGCCTGTGGAGAGCTTCCTTCAGGAATAAATGTTCTGTAAAGTACATTTTCGGAGGAGGCGAGGGCAGATCGGGTTCCTCCCCATTTTTAGCGCAGGTGTGTGAATAATCCCGCTCTTTTTGCCAACGCTACCGAGCACAAAAGTTAAAAGGCTCCTGTGAATGGCAAGGAGGAGGAGGAGGGGGGGGAAGAAGGCCTCTTTTCCAGGGAGCTGAGGGTATTTCTGCCTTTTCAGACTCTGGTGACCCGGACAAAGAAAGTCCTGGCTGTAAAAGAAGACGAACCCGTACCAATTTTACCGGCTGGCAGCTCGAGGAGCTGGAAAAGGCGTTTAACGAGAGTCATTACCCGGACGTGTTTATGCGAGAGGCTCTGGCGCTCAGGCTGGACTTAGTGGAGTCCAGAGTGCAGGTAAAACCCGCGTCTCCCCCTCCCTCCGTTCCTGCCCTCTCCCCGCGCCGACCGGTCACCGAAGGGGAGGCCCATAGCCGCGCTCCGGGACGGGCCCTGTGCGCCCGGGCCCGCTGCTGCGCTCCTCCGGCCCTCTCCTTTTGTTTCCCTGCTGGTTTATTCCGTTCTTATAATTCCCTTCTATTTATCGATTTGTCTTGCAAACGAGCCCCGAGAAATGGCATCACAGCCTGGCTTCCCCGGGCCTTGTGAAAATTATTATTAATATATATATTTGCACTGTGAAATTATTTCTTAAATGAACTAAGGGAGAAAAAAATAGCGTGCAAATATGAGGCTTATTCACGGGGGTACGGTGGACAATGTCAGTAAAACTCGTAGGCGTATCGAGAGCGTGTGGAACTTGTAAGACTTAATTTTAACGAGCTGCCCGGGCTCTCTGCCGTGCGGGATGCGATGGGAGGACCGTGTGGTTGCTTCGGTGGATCCTGGAAAAATAAAATGGGAATAGGATGGGGGACGCGGCTGCGATGCGGGTTGCCTGTTGGGTGCACAGACGCTGGTTCGTGCCGCCGTGGCTGCGGGCGCTGAGGCCGAGCTGGTGCTGGTGCTTCGCTTCCTATGAGCTCAGTGTGTGGGGAATATGTCCTCTTCCAACGCGCCTCGGGCGGCGGGGACGGTGCTCCCGGGACGAGCTGCAGCCGTGTGCCGCTGTCCCTCCGTCCGCTTTGTCTTACGGCGTCTTTCCGAGCCGCCCTTACCTCCCCACGCCGGCACCGGCAGCCGCAGCCCCTCCGTGCCCAAGGGCTTGAGAGTTTGCTGGGCTCGGTAGGGAGAAAGAGTCGGGATCGGGCCACCGATACCCCCATGATGCTCTCGAGTTGTGGTCGTTGCCGGCAAGCCCCTATGGACCGAGGCTCCACGGCCGCTGTGGGAACGCGTGGACTGCGCGGCTGCGGAACCGCCGGAGCAGAGAGGATTTAAATAAAATTTATTCTTAATTTCTCCCAGAATATAGAACAAACCCGGTTTCGGGCTGACCCAACCGCTCTGCTCCGGTGCTCGGGACGGGCAGGGGTACCAGGTCCCTCTCCACCCGGGCAAGGCGACACCCCCTTACCTTTGGCCCTCTCATTGTGCTGCGGTTTGCGCGCTACTGCGGATTGATGTCGCCCTGCCCCGCAGGCCGGGGGACTCCTTTGGGGGCTTCTGTACCCCTAGGCTGCGGGAAAGAGCCGGGGTGTGTGTGTGTGTGTTACACCTTCCCCTCCCTGTGGCACCGGTGCGAGCAGGACACAGCGTGCGTGTGCGTGAGTGTGCATCCTGCTCCCCCTGTTTTCATTTTCCTACCGTGTTAAAGAAGTGTGGCTATCTCTTCCTGCCCCTCCCTTACTCTCCGTCTCGCAGATGCTTGGTCCTGTGGATGGGGCCTGCTGGCACCTCGAGGGTTGGAGGGGGAGGCCTGATCTGCTCTTCAACCCTTTGCTCCCCCTACCCCGGCCACCGCGGGGGGCCGGTGCGCTGGGTGTTAATTGCTTCTCGTTGTTCGGTGTGTAGGTCTGGTTCCAAAACCGCCGGGCCAAATGGAGAAAGAAAGAGAACACGAAGAAGGGCCCGGGGCGGCCGGCTCACAACTCCCACCCCACGACGTGCAGCGGGGAGCCCATGGACCCCGAGGAGATCGCCCGCAAAGAGCTGGAGAAGATGGAGAAGAAGAAACGCAAGCACGAGAAAAAGCTCCTCAAAAGCCAAAGCCGCCACCCGCACTCGCCCAGCGCCCTCTCCCTGCACAGCACCC
>JBCJKH010055960.1:0-2500 GCA_039877255.1 Loriculus beryllinus | reverse complement strand
AATATTTACAGGCTGCCTCTCACAGTTAATAAAATACGATTATCTGATAATCCTTAGCAGCAAGGCTATTTGTATAGTTAACAGCTGATTACAAAAGTACTTTAAGGAGGCAGGCCGGGGTCAGGGCGGCTCTGCACATCCTCCTCGGCAGGGTCAGGCCTGAAATATTAACAAACTGAACTGCTTAATAGCGAGACTGCAGCTCCGGAGGGTGAGCTGCCTCCGGGCCCCTTGTAAGCAAATAACGCGTGTCAGGGGCGAGGGGATGCGCTTGTGATGTGTGCGTTCCATGGGGTTGCGGTAGTTTGGGGCGGCTGGGGCTGAAGGGGGGATGCTCTGCCCCAGGGAAGGATGCGCTGCCCCGGGGGAAGAGATGCTCCCGCCCGCTCGCCCAGAGAAGGGGTGCCGTCGAGGGGTGTAGCCCAGGTGCTCTGCAGCCCTGGGGGGGTGTGCGGTGTCCGGAGGCAGGGACAGCCGTCCCTGCAGCGGAACCCCACTGTGCTGTATCTCCTGGCCGAGCAGCGGGGATCCCCACAGAGGCCGTGACTCCCAAGCTCCTAGGCAAGGCTGGACGGCCCCGGGTGTGGGAACCGGCGGCGGGGCAAATGAAAATGATGGAAAACAATTAATCAGCGCCGCATCTGCATATGCCGCCGGCTCCAGCCCGGGTTGGGGAGTCCGGAGAGGGACCGAGGGTCCCGTCGAGGAGAACCCGGTGGGGAGGGCTGGGAGAGCCCGCAGTCACCGGTTCTGAGCTCTGCCGGGCCGGAGGCCGGGGCTGCCTCCTTACCGGAGACTTCTGATGTTTAAAAACCTGTTAACTCTTCCCCTTTCAACAGAGGACGCCCCTCGCTATTTATTATTATTATTATTATTTCCCTTTATGGAAAGAAAGAGGAACGCGAGTGAACACCCTCGTATGTGTGTGTGTGTGTGAGTGTGTGCGCAAGGGAAGCCGCTGATCCGTTCTGCGCCCTCCTCCTTCCGAGAGCTTGTCTCCATAATTTAGTGATAATTTAAAATATTGTTTCTCTCCCACTGTTTGGTAATCCCGTGCCTTTCGCTGGCTTGATGCAGACAGATTTTGAAGGCCACGCTTTTCCCTCTCACCTGCTGTTACGTTTAAAAAAGAAAAGAGGTATTAACCTCCGAGAAAATAAATATTGAAACAAAAGGTTCCAGCCACAAAGCCCCCGGATCCCATCAATTCAATCCTTCGCTCTTCATTTTCCTGCGTTTTGAGGTTTTTCCCCCCTTCCTTTCATTTTTCTCCCTTCTTCTTTTCCTTCTCCCCATCACGTTTCCTACCTGAGCTCCTGCACTCCTCGTGGAGCCTCCTATTTATCTGTCTATCTGGGGGTGTCCAGAACTCACTTTTAAGTCAGACTTTATTCTGTTTTTTATTTGCGGGTCCGATTCGATGAGGCATCAGTTTCCCAAGGAAAAAAAGAGGGGAAAAAAAAGTAAATTGCTGTATGTGGGTGTAGCTGTAATGAAAAATCAGAGCAGTTAAATCGTAAAATTTGGATTAAGAAGCTTGAATTTAATACACACACAACACATTTATTAAAGCATTAGAATAATTGAAATTTGCTGCTGGAATAGCCCAATCTGTTTAAATAATTCTATGGGTGTCTTGTTGTGATAAAAGATTATCTGGAATTCTATTAAAGGCGCAGGAGCCCGATTTCTAAATCCTATTTGGATACTTTCAATAACTATCAATAATCTCATCTCCTCAACAGCCTCCTGCCTCTCAGCTTTATCTGAAAGTTTACAGCATTTCAGGAGAATTTCATAATAAAAAAGCCGGCGTGGTAGGAAAGCGGTACCTGTCATTCATGTTCGGATTAAAAACATATTAATATGAGGGGAAAAAAGCCCATTGAAAGGTTTGCTGTTTAAGTGCCAGACTAGATGCAAGGGATAGATTGGTTTTGTATTTAAAATCTCACCTGAAGGTTATTTTTATCTATCTAAACAAATTATCCCTGTCTGTTTGTGGAGTAGTTACATCAGTGAACGTTATGAATAAGGTATGTTCCAGCCAAAAATTAATCAGAGGTTCTGCACAGCTCCCTCCCCCTTCTGCTGGGCTCTCTTCAGACCCACGAACTAATGCCAGGTCCTTTTTAATCCCTCACTTGTTCCAACTTTCGGTTAATTTTATACTGTTTAATATCATTCCAGGGGCTAATTCCTTTTGTTTATGCGCGGGGTGTCTCTGTAATTGTTATCAGGCACTTTCCCGGCCTGAGCCCCAGGTCCCCCGCACCTTTCACTAATCGCTGCTAATTTTCTTCATTAACTTCATTTACTCTTTCCACGCGTTTTTAAGGGCGAAGCGGGGAAAGGCCCGTGTGGGGACCGTGTCCTCTGCACTGATTTCTCTCTCGAAGCTCAGTGCATGGGATGGAAGGGGGCGGGGGGGGGGGGTGGGGAAGAGAACAGCACCTTGTCTTCTAGCCCCCCAGTTTAGGACCGGGTCTCAGAGCCCGGG
>JBCJKH010055959.1:17284-27928 GCA_039877255.1 Loriculus beryllinus | reverse complement strand
CAATGCTGTGTACTGAGAGGCTGCTGTCTCTCTGCACATCCCTGAGCATGGCATGCCTGCTCTCCCTGAAGGATGGGGTTTGCCCATTAGGATGACAGGTCAGCAACAAGCTGCCTTTCCAGCAGTGGTCTACGTGTTGGGCAGCATTGGTTGAATAATGTGCATAGCTGTGGCCCTTGATACAAGAAGGTGTATATTGGGTGAGTGTATATTGAAAGCAGGGATCCAGCAGCTTTCAGTATGGCAGTGGTTAGCAGAGGGATTGCCTTGCATCTTCCTTCAGGTGGCTCAGAGCAGGTTGGAGCACAAATGCTTCCCTCCGCAGCTTGCTTTTTCCCAGTCCTGGCTCTCTGGTTATATTACCAAGGGTGAGCATTCAACGAATCCTGAGTCACTGATACAGACTGGGGAGCAGGCGTGTGCATGATGCTTGGGTGCAGGCAACATTAACCAGCTTTGGAGCCAACATAACTTTGTTGCTTTTAAATGTGGTTTTCTTAAACCTTGTAGAGTTTGTCTTTTTTTTACTTTGTTTTACTCCAGTGTGATTGCACTGGTTCAGTCCTCCATATGCACACTGAAACACTGCTGTAAACACGCTTTATTCCTCTTCCACTGTAACAGCAGAAAAAGCTGGGCAAGCACCCGGCCGGTCCCGTTGTTAGGCTACCCAGCTGCACCAGGGCAAGGGCAGCCCCACATCTGTCGTGTGCCAGGAGGATGCACTGCCAGAAACCGGAGCTTATTTCTCTGCCAAGAGGAGCAGGAGCAGGGCCAGCGCACCATGAGCCCACGCTATTCTGTGAGCTCACACAGGCAGAGAAAGCTGACAGGCAGCTCTAATCCACTCTGCTGGTACCCCTAAATGACAGAGCGTAAGCGAAGGAAAGAAAAAAACCTAATAATTGAAGTTGCACAACAAGCGGCAGGGTTGGTTCCTGAGGAACCGTAAGGAAGGGCTCCATTAGGACCAACAGAGTGAGTGCCTCTTAGCTTAGTGTTAGCAGATTTTGCCCGTATTTATATTTATGTCACCTCCCCTCTGCAGAGGGAGATAATATGCCCTGACATGATATATGTTACAGATACAGTATAGGAGGGCACAGAGTCTGCACCAGGGGTGTAACATAAACGTGTTTGTTGTGTGTTTTCTTTGATTTTGTCATATAGGGGCAGGCATGAGTCTCCCATGTGTTTATATTTCTAAATGGTTTGCATAAGATTTACTTTCAGGAACTTTCAGTTTTCACCCTCAGATTCAATTTATAAGGTGATAACATGTTGATGTTACATTGATGTCATCTTTTGGTGGCAAGCGAGGGGATGCAACAGAAAAAACGTAAAGGTCAAATGTGCTTTGGGTAAGCGACTGCATTATCCCAGGCGCTATGGACCCTGACCCAGCTGACTTCAGCTATTAAACCATGATGTTAGTAACCGTCATTGCTGTTGCGATGCCCGCTGTCCACTGGCACAAGCTTTCAGGGAGTGAAAGGGAAGGCTTTCTGACAAATACACTTGTGCCCAAGTTCAAATTTACTATTTTTATCTTCAAAGCCCAAACCAGAGTAGGGAAGGGACTGCCTCACGCCTGGGAGATCATGACCTCCCATGACAGCTACATGCTTCCAAAACAATGGATCTGTCAGCCACAACAGAGACACTTGGAAGTGTGGGAGACAAAGATCTCTAGGCAACTTGGCCCACGATTATGGAATGCCTGGAGGAGATCAAAACCACCACAAAACTTGCCACCTTCAAATCAAATTTAAAGACCATGGCTTTTTATTTGTGCTTCCCCCCAGTACACCGTCCCCTCAGAGAAAAGAAGAAAGTCAGTGTAAAAACACGTGCTTGTAGGGGTGTGGAGGCAGGAGGTAAGATGGAAATGTAGATCTGTTTAGCTGTTTACTTGTATGGGAGGTGCTCAGGGTCCACAAGAAAGAGTCTGGTATAAATGTTCAGCCACCTGAGCATAGTTGGAAATACCGGTGGAACTTATTACAGTGGCATTTACAGAGATGTGTGCTTGCCAATTTTCTCTACCAAATGCTCTATCCAGTTCCTTGTGACACTATTTTAGAAGACAGATACTAAGTGTAGGATGGGCACTAAAAATGAAGGCAGCTCTGAAATAAATGCCTGGGAAAAGATGAGGTTCAAGAGAATACCCCTACTCAGTTTCATGTCTCTGCTTCTAAGGATGTATGTGATTAAATAGAAACAGGCTTGTAGATGTAACATCTACATTTCTGAATGCTTCCCAGGAGGTCCACTCTCAGGAACACTTGACATTTCTCCTACATAAATTAAATTGAAGTGATGTCTATGTAATTTAGGATTACAGAATTAGAGGCACCTCCCAGTGCCTCTCAAGAAAACTGCTGGCATTTGTTGATATGTTGATACTAGTAAGTATTTTTAACATGAAACATTCCCTTTAGTGGGAATAACATTATTGTGTATATGAAGAATAACTCTGAATGCACAGATGTTCCTGGAAATGAATTAATGTTTTTCTTTGTAGTTAGAAAAAACTTAAGTAGGGAACAGTTATGTTCCTTAGCTAGTGAGTATCTTACCAGTACTTTCCAGTCCTCAATTCCCTATACAATATTTTAATCCTTAATACAGGCATTCTTCTTCAATATGTTTTGAGTGACTTACTTAATGTTTCATAAGCCTCATTTAATTCACTTTGTAATTATTTAGAGACTTGCTTTTGCTTGTTGTTTTGTTTTTTTTTTTTTTTTAATGTATTCTGAAAATAGCTTGACAGCCATCAGAATTATTTCACATTGTAACACCTATTATTTATGTTCACACTTTCTGGCTAAGCACTGCATTCATAGAATGGAATTACAGAATCATTTAGGCAGGAAAAGACCCTTGACCCCATTGAGGCCAACTGTAAACTCATTAAGCAGTAAGCAAGGGTTCAGAGACAGCTTATATTTTCATTATAAATTATCTACTTACACTCAAAGCATGAATTAGTCACGTAAATAATAGCTGATAGTAATACCAGTACTTCACATCTTATCCCAAGCTGCAACAGCTATCTCTTGCTCTTTCCCATGGATGCAGGAGTAGGAAGTCCTGTGGTCATTACCCTTATCTTGCTGGTGTATCTAGTCCTTTCCTCCTAGCCCAAATCCCTTTTATAACCCTTTTTCTGAAAACTTGGCAGATGCCTGGAAGTGACTGGGGGAGGCACTGGAGACAGAGAATTGAGAGAGCATTTTGTAGGGGTGTAAATGCAAATACAGGCAACTCTTTCAGCAAGAAGCACTGACTGATGGGTGTCTCATATATAAGAGGAGGGGAGTGTTGCAGAAGCAGTGCAGATTAGTAGTGGGAGATGGGGAGAGAAAAGAAACCACCTTGTATGCAAGATCCCTGTCATCCCTGGAGCCTTTCCTTGGAGCACCCACGTACACCTCCTGGCTCTGCTCCAGGACACTTGCTGCGGCCCATTCTTCAGAGTTGCTGAGATGCCTTGATCCATCCAGCTTGACCTGTAGTATCAGCTGCTCTCTTCTCCAACTAAAAACCTGTCTCTTATTTCAATGCAACTGTTTGTTTGCTCATAGGCGCTGCTCAAGGTCAACTGTTCAAGACAGAGTATTAAACTAAACAGTGTTATAGACAGAACAACTGAACTAGTACAGATCCACAGACATATCAAAGGAATAGCTTCATTTACCTACAAATCTACGCATCTTGCACTTCTTATAACAGGCTGCTAGTAAACAGTAATTTTGTCTCATTAAATTCTTTTCCAAGACAATGCTCTTTGACATCCTAGTACAAACCGTAGTGATACCATTGTATATGATTTAATTTCAGAGGGCTTGGTAGTAAATTTTTTTTGGCATGGGGAGAAAAAAAAAGCATTCTGTTGATAAGCAGCAAAATGGGAAGAGCTAAGCATTAAGGAGCCACACTGCAATAAATAGGTGGCATACATTGAGCATATTGTTTCTTCTATATTAATCAAGCTTTTTTTTTTTTTTTTTTTTTTTGATAAACCTGTTTTATACTGATCTAATTTGTTAAGATGTTTTCAAATTTCAGGTAGATTATCCCAGGCAGGTGAAACAATTTTCACCTTCCAAAAAGCAACAGTAAAGTAAAGGTACTAATTTAAATTTTCTTCTTGGTGCTGTTGTTTTAGAAGTGGAAACTAGAGACCAGAATTTGGGAAAAAAATATTTTCTTTATAGTTTGGTCAGTTTTGAATATTGTTTCCCAAGGGAACAACACTAACTAAGCACTTTCTACCCAGTAACCTTACTTATGTATCAGTCTGTTAGATGGTAACACAAGCAGGATGAGAAAGCAATAGTGTTGGTTCCTTTTTTGTTCTTGTGTCTTGGCTTGCAATGCAATGCTGGGTTTGATTTTTCAGGTTTAGTTTTTCTTATTATTATTAATTTTTGTTGTTTTGGATTTTTTTTAAGGCCAGTCAGTTGTTGTCAGCAGCTTCCCAGTCTTCCAGCCACAGGGCTCAGCTAAAGTGTGCAGGTTACTGCTCTGTGGAGTCTTTTTTTCCTCCAGGGTACTCACAGGGGATGCACTGCAGGATCAGAGCAGGGTTTGTGACAGTTGTGGTCCTTGAATTTCAAACAGGGCAACCATCCTTGAAGACATGCGAGTCAGAGGTGATTTGTTACCCTTTGCTTTAACACTGAGCTTTAACTGGCCCCAATACAGGAAAACTGTGCTCAAGAGAGCACTAGTGGGGAGATAGTGTCCAATCCACTGACCTGGGAATTCACTGAATAGAATTTGAACATTGCAAAAGGTCTTCAATATGATGGTTTCTTGGGAAACATTTTGATTTTAACTTGTAGTCCTGGGGAATAAAAATTAGGTCTTTTCTTGCTATGATAGCTGGTTTCAGATAAACGTGACATACTCAGAGCTGTGCTGAGAATGTACAGGAAGAATAACTTCAACACCATTTAAAACCTGGCTTGATAAACCAAAGAGAATTGTTTTTGAAAGCAATTTGGTATTACTAAATACGATGCATTTTTCAGTTTAAGGTACTGTTTTCCTGCTGATCTGTTTGTGGTTTTCTGTTCTCACCCTTTGTCTGGAAAGATATCTTCTTAGGAATGTGTGTGCGTGTTTATGTCAGTGTGTCTATTGAAATTTGCTACTGATGCCTTCTTTAAAAAGTATTTTTGTGCTTTTATTAAGCCCACTTTTTGGAAATAGCCTCCTTGGAAATTGCCAAGGAGCACCACTCTTACTTCATTTGTTGTGTTTAAAACCTGGATAAAATGCATGGATAACTGTCTTTTGGTATGATCTATGGAGATCTTCCTTTCTAGATTTCTGATTCTTTTTCCTCTTAGACTGCAGCTAAATTAGTATCTTCCTCAAGAAAAGAAATATTTATAGACTAATAAAGCTGATTATTTTTTTAATTGCTATGTGTAGAAAATTAATGAGCATCTTTTACACAGCTAAACTGTTTTACAGTTTTCATTAGCCACCACACTATAGTTACATCTCTCTGTTGCCAGATGTCTGCAATCTGCTTTGCTGAACCGCAGACAAATCTTGGAGTCTTCAGCTATGTAGAGTGTGCTAAATCTCAAAATCATGTTTTGTGGTCAGAGTTTTACTTGATAGACCTCTTTAAATCAAAAGGTTTAACTGAATGTGAAATAGTTACCTACGGAAAAGCACAAGATTTTCCCAACCTGCCCCCTGATGTTTATATTCCTGTAGGTGATTTTGGATGGAGTTCACCAGCTGGGCTTTAAACACTATTTGATTGAAGGCATTTTTAACGGGGTGGCAGAAGCAAGTCTTCCTGTCTGCACAAACAGCAGTCTTTCCCCTTTAATCCTCTTTGTGTAGCTAATTCCACTCCATGTATAGGTGATGGCTGGGCACCGGAGCTGCTGAACCTCTGGCAGATGCTTTTTGCTCATTTGCCTGTTTTTGCCACATGGCGTTTTCTTTTTTCCAGAGGAAAACAAACTCCTGTTGGTTCCAAAATGCCTACTTTGCACGAGGACAGCCCTCTTTCCTTTTTACCTCTGAAGAGACTCAGAGCAAGGGAATTGTTTGGATGCACAAAGCATTTCTTTTACAGGAGAGAAATGCTTTTGCTTGTAGGCCGTGATGCAATTCAGCTTTCTGCAGTATTAGTTTCCACTCTTTTTGTTTTTCACTGTCAGCAAGTGTTACTGTGTATACTACACTGCATTTTCCTGTCTGTGACTAAGGATTTCTGTGCTGGCTGAGGATGGAAATAATAGCAAAAAAGGTCGTGGTGGCCGTGGGCCTTGTTCTTTTCAAAAAGCCCACTCCCATGGCAACAAGGCCTATTAGAAGGTAGCAGTCTTGTCACCACAACTTTAAGTCCTAATAATTCAAGCAAAAAGATAAAACGAGATGTGGCAACTTTATCTTGCTCAATCTCTTACATAAAGTCATTTCTCAGAAACTTGATCAGTGGTAGAGACAACAAGCGTTTAAAGGGGAGAGGCTTTGAGAGGAGAAAAATCCATTCACATCCGAGTTTTGAAAGATGAGTGAAAGATGGAAGAAAACATGATATTACAGCAATCTCTTTGCTTCTCCTGCATAGTGAACAATTGACCCTAAGTTTAGGATTTTGAGATATTTATTTTTCATAGGCCAGCTGGAGATGTGAAATTTGCCTCCTATCTGAAATAACACTTGCTTTATGGAATAATTGATTACAAACATTTCTGCCAAAAAAAAAAAAAAAAAAAAAAGAAAAAAGAAAAAAAAGGAAAATGAAAAAAGAAAAATAAAACAAATGGTGGGACTATTCTTGATCAAAGCAGTTACGTTTTGCTCAAAGACAATTTTTAAAAGTGGCCTATGCTTAAAAGTTATGTTGTTTCCTAAAGGTTGGCAATGTGCCTAAGCAGATGTTAAGATAGGGATGCTGCTTTGATACAAGATAAACTGGAATTTAATTTTTGATGTGAAAGAGTAAGAGTAAGACTCTCTTGTCCTAGGGAAGGTGGGAGGAATCTTCCCACGTCACAGGCAGGGACTCACCTATGTGAGGTTTGCAAATCCATTGCTTTAACAGAGCTGCCTGATATCCAACTTAATTGCGGGTCTGATAGGTTGCTCAGAGTACTGAAGTCAGCTTCCAAAGTAGAAAACAGGCTTGTGGAGCAAGCAGCTGAGAAACTGGATGATATAAGCCAAACAGGAGAATTACATGGCAAGCACAGAAGCAAAGGCTTCTGAAATTGTGACCAGTTAGGTAAATGGACTAACATGTGACTGTCTGATATGGAAAAGAGTGTAGCAGGTAATAAAAATAATCACAAAGTCAAATGGTTTCCTTTCCACAATGGAGCTCTCATTTTTGGTACTGGGCACGTCTTGTATGAGGCCAAGTTACTCTGAGACTGGATTTCCTTTCAGAGATAAGGGCTGAGTAATTTGTTTCTCTTTGATGGGAACATGGGTTAAAACATTCTTTGCCAGTACTTAGATCTTTCTTTGTTCTTTTGTTGGTATAATCAGAAAAAGGACTAAAATGCCTTTTAGCCAAAAATAGAGAAATCCACCAGCTTCTAAAGTTCAGTTTTTCTTCTCTTGTGGGGATAATATTGTTACAGTATTTTGTGTTCTAATGCACACAAATTTCAGTGCCCTCACAAAATGTGAGCGTATGTTAAGCCCTTTCATAAATGAACAGGTGGCTTCAACCTTGGTTGTTTTAGAGATGTTGATGTTCTGTGGATCAAGTTCTATTTTTTACCAGTTATTTCTGAGCAGTTATTCTGAACATTAATTACAGTGTATTAAATTTGCCCAAACCTGTTAAAATTTGATTTTTTAGTAAATTTGGGTCTAGTACCTGATTCAATGTCCACATCAGTTTGTTCCAGTGACTCTAGTGAAAACCTCATTATAGCCTTTGTGAGAAAAATCAGGTTAAGTTTTGTGCTTGAGAGAATGGATTTCTTTATACCTAAGCAATGTTGATGTTAGCATGATTTTAGACATTATGTTCCCAAACCAAGCTGATGTGTGAGCATGCACAGCAACCTAAAAATATCTAATACTTTTCCATATGTGGCATTAGGGTATATCTTTCACTTCTGCTTTGTTTTGCTGCTGCCTCTGGGTCATGAGCTACTCCTTTGGGTTGAGCACCTCATATAAAATGTTTAAAAATGCCTTTGTGACTGTAAAAAAGGCAGAAAGAGAATTAAAGGGCATACAGCTTGTGTTTGCAGTGGATACTCTTTGAGCTGGATTGTTAAAAGTTGAACTAACACATTCAGGATCCAGCTCAAAAGAAGCCCACTTAGTTTGGGTACACACCAGCGAATAGAATACTAAATTAGGTAATTTAGTAGTAGAAGTAGTTTAAAAAATTATCTGAAATGAAATTTAATTTGTTGTTAAAGGTATGAGGTATTTCTAGTGACAGAGCTGAGGGAATGATGTAAAGAGACAGAATACTTGTAGTTTTTGATGCTAACATCAAAATGCTTCATTCCTGGACTACTGCTTTCCAGTCCCTGTGAGTTTTTCCCCCAAAAAGCTTAAGATGCTCATGTACTAAGCATGTTTTTTCTTGGAGCAGGGCAGTGAAAGAGTTATATAGCTTGTGAAGAGGGAAGTGAGTCCAGTAAAGGTAAGGCTTTTGATGGTTTTTTGCCTTGTGTCTGCTAAAATTACATGGAAGATTCAGCTCTTGCTGCTTACGGTGTGCGCCCTTAATGGCCTACCTGTAATTTTGGCAGTGCAGAATAGGGATGCAGAAAACAAACGGACGAACACTGAGAACTGCAGTCCTTATTACAGTACAGAAGGGCTGGTACCTGGTGGAATAATGCAGCTGGGGAAGACGATTTTGGCCATCTGCCTAACCTAACTGCTCACAGTTTCCAGATATAGCGCTGCTGTGTGTGCCAATCTCAAGTGTACAGCATCCCATAGTGCAACCTGTATGGCTTGGAGTGTGCAGATATCTCTGCAGATATTGCGTAAGATATACATGCACATGTGCCTGTTTGGAGAGTCTCACACAGAAATTGATAAACTCTCAGGATAGTGAAGAAAACTGAGTAATTCTTTGAACTAATGTATGTTGTTCCTGGCTAGGGCACTTCTGTAAAGTGGCATAGAAATCTGCAAGTTTTCGTAGTGATGGGGAACATGCTGACATGCTAGAGGCTGTGCTGTTTATAAATGGGCATGGAATCAGGGATTTAAAAGACTATATGAATTGTTTTCTGCCTTGCATAAATGAAGGTATAGGATTTTTGCATGAATCACTAAGTCACTTGGGCAGCGGACCTGCACGAGACTCCTCCACCACAATGTTGCATTTCCCTTAGCACTGAATTCTCTGGTATTTCCTTATACACTATTCTTTTGTAGGTTTTGTTGTTGTTTTTCTAAACTCAACGGGAGATCACATAAATACAAACGCCCATGCATAAGGTAGGACTTGAGTTACCGTCGCACCCTGGAGAGTAATACTGCTTTCTGGTTTTACATGTCTCCCATGTATGAGGATTTTCACGTGATGCTGCTTAAACAGAGCAACCAAGAGGCAGGAACAATGTCCCTCTATACACCGTCGGGCCTGCATTGTTCTGCACATAGCCTGTTGATGAACGTGAGATTGCAAAGTCATCGTCATTAGGCGGAATTTAATAGTGAATCAAAGTTCGAGGGGAGAATAGGCTGATCTCAGCTTTAGCCTCCCTTGGGTCCTGCTGAAAGATTAGAGGGAAAGAGCAGGGCCTTGCTAAGTTGAATGTATCAGATTGTTTTTCAGGAATAGTTATGTGTGTTGTAAACCCCTGAGAAACCACCCTGTTTAACTCTTTGGAAAAACAAATCCCACAAAGCCTGGGGAAGAGGGGTGGGAAAGGACCTGTGAAGGAGGGAAAGGTGATGCTTGATTTTGTTTCTCTGCTACCCATTGCAGAAAGAATCATTTCACTATTCAGAAATTCCAGTTTGTGTAAATTAAGCTATAATCTTCCTTGAGAAACAAAATTACTAAGCTTTATCTCACCCAACACAGGTAGGATACTGGAAGACTGAAAGTATAATATCTTGTTTTCAGCATACTTCTGCCATCACAAATCCTTCGCATTTTTTGTGGAAGACTTTTCTAAATCCTTTGTCAGTAATCTCTCAAAATGCTGTACATGGGCTATGTGACAGTTATCACCATGGGGCAGTGAAGGAGTTAATGCAGAGTGTGAAGAGGGGGAGTGACCTTAGGAAAACTCACCTACCAGCACCTGTATTTCAGGATCAGACAAAGCTACCAGTAAGAAAGCAAAATGGGTTAGGTGATCTTCCTCCTGTGGTCCCTGCAGTGTCACTGGGCACTGTCTCCTCGCCTCTTATTTCCAGCCTCCTTTCAGTCAAGGCACTCTGTGAAAAGATAGATGATGGCAGCTCGGCATATCGGAGCCTAGTGATCAGCTGGGTTGTCCCTGCAGCTTTATTCTTTTGTTAATGCCTTGGGATGTGTTATGTAGCAGTGATAAAATCACTACAAAGAAAGCTAAACATCAGCCAGAGAGATCTCCACATAGATATGAAAGTAGAAAAACAGCGAAATAGACAAAACTGGCCTTGGGCCCCCTTTTTATC
>JBCJKH010055958.1:0-10547 GCA_039877255.1 Loriculus beryllinus | reverse complement strand
CCCGCCGGGAATCCGCCTCCATCCCCACAGCTCTCACCACAGCCCCCGGGGCGCGTTTGAAAGGGCCGCCCAACCCCCGAAAAAAAAAACCCTCCAACAAATGTTTGATTTGCATCCATTACTCGTGGGAACTTTGAAGTTCAGTTTCCCCATTAACCAGTAAAAAACACACTGCAGTGCATGGCATCATAGATTTTTAAGGAAGTAACCTATACTACTGATAATAAATATTCCAAGGCCATTGATAAGTCATTTCCCTGAAAGTATGTCTTCATAAGCAGGTTGTAAGCCTAGTCTCCGTATCTACTCAGTACACAGGAACAGCAACCAGTGATCTGAGTCACCGGCAGCCTATATCGAGTTTGGACTAGTGGCCTGTGTGCAACATGTTCGACTTCAGCATCAACTGCTTTGGCTCTCTGGCATTCAAAACGTTATCTTTGCCATTCTTCACTGTGGTGTGGTGGAAAAATCCTGATAACACGTAGGCGTATTACAGTCAACGTGAATTTGAACAGCCCATATTATAGAATTTGTTGTATTTTAGAAGCAGATAAAGAATTGATGGCTTCCTTGGGAGCAGAAACCAGAGTCTGTCTTTGGAGGAGAATCCAAATTTCCTAAGTTCCAGGAGAGATCAGGTCTTGTGTCAGAGCTTTCAGTTAGTCTTTGGAGAAGACTGTGTGTGGTAGCACATTCAACAAATGTGCAGAAAATCTGTAGCAAGTGTAATTGGTGACTTTGTAGGATGGGGGAAGGACAGAGCAGAGGATAAGATCTTGACAATGTTGCAGCTTTCCATAAACTTGTTTTGTTTAATTCCATGGTTTTGAACGTATGGTCTATAGAGTCCTAATGAGCATTTAATTACATTTCCTAGTGACACTGAGGTATATGTTATTAATGCAGGATGGTGGGAGGTGTGTTTACAAATCCGTTTATCAGATAATGGGATTAACACACATACTTCCTGAGTGCTGCTTTAAAAAACTTCTTTTAAATCTACATATTCAGTGGCTCCAGCAGCCACATTACAGCACAACAAATGAAAGTGCTGGACAAGCGTTTTGAAGGCCTTCTCTCACGGTTCTGATAATGTGGCAGTGGCCTAAAAGGGGAAACAAGCTCTCATGTTACCAAGTTGGTCAAAGGATGTGAGCTCCTAAACTACTGATAAAGTGAAACAAAAGCAGAGGAGATTGCAGCTTCATTCAAAGAAGAAAAATGAAGCACCTAAACACTGAAGGATACTGTCCTGGCTGTACCAGCATCTCCTTTGCTTTTGAATCCAGCAGGAGACAGAATTGGCCTGGGCAGAGAAGGCAAAATAACAGGAGGATCAGAACTCCACAGTTAACTTCTGCCATGTTCTATATAGGTCTGCCCATGCCAGAGCCGATGTGCTTGCATAAACTGGTGTATTATGGCTTTTTGTGGTTTCATTTCCTATCACACCTAAATTCTGTACTTTTTCTCCTACTTTCTCCTGTATTCTCTATAAAGGTAACTGCTTTTTTAATATATACGTCTTGTTTTGATGTGTTCCTTTTCTGAAAAGTCTTATGTCTCAAAGTGGTTCTTTGAGTTTAGAATACAATCAACCACTGCATTTTGATTATTACAAGCATTTTACTTTTAATATAAAATGAAAGTGCAGGAAAATGCATCACAGACAGGTTCTCTATGCAACTTAGCAGAACAATATTCTGTTTTCTACAGGGACATGTACCTTACTTAGCATGAACTTCTGATTTGTATGTGGCCGACAACAAAGATTACTGAAAAGTTATTTCCATGGGCAAATACAATTTAATTTAAACCTTATCATTTTTCTCTCTTAAAAAAAAAAAAAAAAAAAAAGAGTCTTTGAAGAGTAAAAAGTAGGGGTTGGTGTTTTGGGGGTTGGGTTTTTTTGGGAGGATAGGGGTGCTTTTTTCAGGAAAAGAATGACAAGTTTATCTTTGCTGGTAGAGACATGAACAAAACTCACTCTGTGGCTGCTGAACCTTGTAAGTGTTGTAAACAGAGCCTGTGGCATTGTAGAACCAGCCTTTCTTGTTCTCTCTCTGTTTCATTCTTGTAAAACAGACACAAAGGAGCATTTTCAATATGCAAAGAACATCCCACTATTTGCAGAATGAGCTATTTTCTAAGACATGCTGGTCTCTGTAACTGTAACAACCTGACTTTAGCAGGAAAGCCTTGCTAAAAATTCCTCTTCCCCACACAGCCTGCTCCATCTTCTTACTCCCCTGCTGCAGTTCCTACCCCAGCCCCAGTGCCAACATGGGTGGAGGAGATATGTCTTACCCTGAGTTTACTGCTGAAGTTAACACATCCAGCATACTCTTTAATACTCTCACAGTGCATGTGTTAATGTCCACCTACTGAAGAACATGCACAAATTTAAAGATTAGCAATAACACAGCAAAGTATATTGTGAGATAGGATAGGGAGTTTTACGGAGGAAAAGGATTAGTAGATATTGCAAAAAGCTGCTGCAGTAAAAGAAGTGCTGAGATTTTAATAACCTAAGGTATTAAGTTTTGTATCTTCATTTTTCTAAAGCTCTGCATCACAGGGTTTTTTTGAGCCATAGGGAGGATTTACACACACATATCATCTATTAATGAAATCTGGAAGCCAAGCAAAAACTTGCAGCATCTTGAGACAAGGCAGGTCAAAACTTAGTGATGGTTCTCATCACACAAGTCCAGGCTTGGGCCATGGTTTTATTAGGAGTCAGTGTTCTGTCTTGGCTTTTAACCTTCAAATGGCAAGGGAGACTGGATCTCAGAGTCCAGTGCATGCATTTCTCCCTTTGGATCAAGCACAACATCAAAGAGTAGACACCATTTATTCTTGCCGCTGTGAGGCCAAAATAGGAAAGAATCAGCCTGGCATCAGTATGGAATCTTGAAGAAAACATCTTTATTGCAAGCACTCACCTTAGCTGTGGCACTTGCAGTGTGTGACTGTGTTTCCCTTCCATAACTCTTCAGGGATCTCTACCTTTAAAAAAAAAATCTGACGTTGGCACTAAAAGGATGTAGCCACTAGAGTACACTGACCTGCTGTTGTCCATGTTAGTGATAAGACTTCCCTTGCTGACTTGTCCTCAGGAAAAACCTGTACACAAAGTGAGAGAAACGTGTTAAAAGACTACAGTTTCATGACCCAGTGCTGAAGAAAATTCCTCTGATTTCAGGAGTAAAAGATATGTAGGATCTGTGACACTAAAATACAGTGTCCTGCAGATTAATTTGTTAATCATTGGTTTATCTCCTGGTACACATACATTCTGTGTCCAAAGAAACCAATAAGAAAAATTCCTGGGGCAAAAAATCTTGTTTGATTGTTTTTTTTAATTGAAGGTAGACTTTCTGAACTAAGACAAGTAATTGAGATTCTTACATGAGTATCTAAGCCCAATGACATAAACAGTGCAGCAGTAAGCAGAGGTGGCAATAGATGAATAAACAGGAACATGAATATTGGCTGTGACTCTGCTGGATTGGCTCTCCACATCTCCCTAGTACAGCCAGGTGCTCCCAATGCCATCCAGCAGCAGCCTCAGAGGTCTCCCTCTAAGACCTCTATTGTGCCAGCCAAGCAATGTGCTAGCTGCCATCATGACTGTGTCTACTGAAAAACCTGGTCCTTGCTTATAGACCTTTGTGCCACCCTCAGAGGAGAAGGATGGTTCAATTCATGTTGTCCTTGCTGGAAGAGCCCTGGCTATAAAGTGACACATGCAAAGAGCCAGTTGGACCCCAGTGCTGTTGAACCATGTGTGTGCTGGGAGAATAAAGCTTGCAGAGACTGCATCACTGCACATGATGAAAGGGTGGTTTACCACCCTGTTACGATGTTGAAGCATGGAGGCAAATGAATAAAAACTTAAACTCCCTTGGTTCTGCTTGCATGGTCAGCCTGTGCCAGCCATTACATGGTCTCTGATGGGGGAGGAGTGTAAACAGCAGTGAGAGCATATGAGAAGCTCAAGATGGGTATGGCAGAAGCAATGGAGAGTGAAATACATGCACAGGGAGTTTAAATCCTTAAATCCCAATAGGATTTTTCCTCTTTTTATTTATTAGCTCCAACTTGTTAACTCAGTTATGATTGTACCCTGACTCTCTCCCAGAGGGAAATGAGAACATTTCCTCTCAGGGAATCAAGCCCATACCCGGGTTTGTTTCTTTTTCCTTGGTGCCTATCACTCCCAACAATCCGTGTGTCTGTGTTAATCTGACTTTACACAGATTTTTCTTTTTTCCCACTAGATGGTGCTTGAGTACCTCCTCACCGCACGGTCCTGCAGGTGCTGCAATTCTGCCCTGATGATCGTGCTCAACTCGGTATCGGAGGCAGAAGCATACAGCAGTGCAGGTTTGGCTCTTGGCCTGCACTGTTAGCATCATGCTTGCCAGGCTATATCATTAATAATACATTTCTTTTTCTCTGCTGAAAACAGCACTGACAACAAATTATTGCTTAGTGGAAAGCCAGAGATCCTGTGAGCTGCTTCCTTGTGAGAGGATTCCTGAAGTCACACACCTGTTTGCAGAGCATCATCATGTCGTATATATAATAAGGCAACTTGTATATCTTCTAGTGTTTTGATTTTGGAAGTCTGCAGCGTAGCTGTGTTCAAACATAAGCTTTGGGCTGTAGGGTTTGGGAAAGTAACTTCCAAAATATGGCTGAACTCTGTTCTGGTACAATGCCATCTGATGGTGACTGCTTCCTTCTTATATAGGTAAAAGCTGAGAATTTATTATTTAGCTGAAATAGTTCCCTCTGTAACATTGTTTCCCCAATACAGTTAGGGAAAACTGTGATATTAATCTATGAAATCTGTGATATAATGGTAAGAGAAAGTGATCCTTCTCTAATTTTCAACAATTCAGACTATAGAATTGAACACCTGCAGCAGGACTGAGCCCACCTGGATGGTTCCTGTAAATCTGTACAGAATCCAGCTCAGCCTGAATAGACCAAAATGTCTTTTAAATCACAGTAATACTAATAGGGAGCATGCACAACTGCAGGGTGCACTAAGCAAGCATGACTCCTTAGAGAAATATCAGATAGTAAATATTATTTTCAGACATTTTTGTTCTAAATCAAAGCTTTAGATGCCAGACAATCTATCAGTTTGTAAATTCAAAATACTTCTCAAGCAGAATTTTACTCGTCATCATTAAACTCTGTAGAAGAGGTATTTTCCCTCCTCCTAAACAGGAGATTTGGAAACTTGCTGTTGACATAGCAGTTATTCTGCTGCAAGTGAAGACTTCTGCCAGAACTGCATCAAACATCCTTGCAAGCCCAAGCGTGCCTGCAAGCTTGACAAGCTGCTCACCTGAGTTTTCAGTAGTCACCAGCACAGCTCTGACTCCACTTGTAAAGTGCTTAATTGTGACTGACCCCAAAATGATCAGCCTATGGTGCACTGCCCTCCCCAGCTCCTCTTACCTTAGCTCCCACAATGTACTGATTATAGAGATAAATAATGTATGCTAGGAACTACCCAAAGTGGTGGGTGAGCTTTTTAGAGCCTGCCTCTGTCACAGGCTTCAGTCACAAAAGGCATTGCCTTTTTAAATCTCTTGTTCTTTGGTTATTTTGAAAGCACATTTGGTTTCCAAAGCTAATGGCAACATTGTTTGCTTGCCAGTCAGCTGATTGGCTATTGTTCTTTTAAATCAGAGGGATTTAAACTAATGCTCTTTAACTGTTCTGGAAAGAATCTAACTTTAGAATTGGACTCAAAAAGATAATGGCAGTGAGAAACATAACTCAGTGTTGCAGTAAGGCTGCTTTTAAAATGGTCTGTGGATGGTGGATGCAGTGGAAAAGAGGGATTGACTGGCAGCTGATAATGTACTGATCCACCTGATGTTTTGATTATGCTGGTTTATCAAGGGCACCTGAAGAGTCAGCTATTGCACTGAAAAAGCAAGAGAAAAGTCATCCTGCAAATGCTCAGAAACAAACTTATCATCCTTTCAGGGTCACATCTTCTCCCTCCCTTCTCATCCCTCCTCCTCCCCACCCCACCCCCCAGTATTGCTTGCTTGCATTTCCAAGGCTCATTTCTGAGAGAGAAAGCACTCGGATGATATTGCTCAACTTTGATGTTTCCAAAGGCACCTCATTGGGTGAGATCAAGGAGACTGAGGCTGGCTGTATGAGTTAAGCTTCTTTAAGTCCTGCCTGAAAGTTGGGGAGACAAAGCACATTTAGGACAGAAAAAGTCCAAGATTTATTCAAAGGGAGGTAAGAAATCTATCACATACCCAGAACACATCCTCCCCACAGAGTGCAGGAGCTGTCAGACAGGCATCTCTGATTGGACTGTTTAAAGTATTCTCACATTCACATTTGTATGCATGGAGAGGGACAGAGAAGGATGTTTCTGTTTTCAAGTAAGGTTTGATAGAGAGAGTAGTGTGTTTAATGCTTCCAAACCCTTTTTATTTTCCATCTTTCCATATGCCTGCCTTTCCACCTGCAGTAATGATAATACCCACAGGGATTTGCACCTCAGCTGTAACAGTCCTCCAAGCATGGGGAGGAGGGGGAGGCGGAGGCACATAATTTCAGAAAATACCACAAATATAACTGCCAGGCTCAGGAGACCACAGGTTGGAGATGCTGATTTGGAGTTAGGAGGTGAGGAGCAATTCAGCTCAGCTACAGGCCAACAGCAGTGCTAAGGGTGAATGTGAAAGTTGGAAACAGTCAGTGTAAAGCTTGTAGCCAAAGCCACACAGAAGGTTCTTGGGTGCTGGGCTATGTTTTTTCAAAGACTGGTATTTCCCCTGGAGGAGAGCACTTTATATTGCAATCCTTACAATAGTTTGTTACCCACCTTCGCACCCTGCCCTTCCACACTCTGCAGTGACCTTCTGAACCCTCTGAGGCTCCTGTTTTCAAAGGTATTCCCTTATTATTTTCCCCAGAGATGAATCTTGTCACTTTAGGCTATGCTGTAAGTAGTTTTTCTGTTCTGTTACTCTCTGTATGTGCTGGCGTGTAACTAACTGAGCTGTCACAACAACAAATCCACAAAAAAATTACTTCAGACGGGGTATTCACATCATGTAGCTGCCATTGTCTGGCAGAGATATTTAAGCTAGCCAGAAAAACTGCTCTGAATCACAGAAAGGTCTTGATTTTTTAATGTGTCGTAGATTTGTTAGTTACCCCCGCATCTTGTCTTGCCCTCAAGGTGCCACTCCTACCCCTTACCCCTCCTCTGCCCACCCCACCCCAAGTTTGGAGACAGCTTTTGCATTGCCACTGTGTCCAACCTGGAATATTTACTGAATCAGTGAAAGATGGAAAAGAAATCATGACAACTGTCTCAAAACAAGCCTTCCCCTGTTCACTACCCATACCCCTGCTTAGTGGTTCCAATTCACACCCAGGGACATGGTAAAGGATTTGATTTAGAGGTCGGGCTGGCTCAGTCCAGGGTGGCTGGTAGGGTTACAGCTGCTGGCTGGCTGCTCACCCATGCTGCCTGGAAGCTAGGATGGGTTGTGGGTGAGCTCCAGCCCAGCTGCAGTGCCTAACTCAGCAATTCAAAGCCAGGCAGAACTAGTAACACTGAAAAAGATGTGAGAAGCATAGCTTCTTAGCGTCTTAGGCACAAAAATCAGGCTGATTACATGCTGGCTTGTAATTTGCCCTGTTCTTTCTCCCTTCACTTTCATCTTAGAAGGAATAAATACTAAATTTTATGAAGTGTGTTCAAGTATTTAACTATACAATTAGAAAATGCAATCTGAAAGTCCCACTAATTGCCTGTCTGCACCATTAGCCATTTAAATAGTTTAAAAATCTATTGCCTCAGTACTTGACCATTTCATAGAGCAACTTTCATTTGGGCACCTAGCCAGTGCTCTGAGTGTGAAGGCAAATGAATAAGATGGTGCAGGGGATTCTGCCTTTAAGAAAACAGAGTTTCTTCTGTAGCCACAGGGTTTCTTTCTCCTCCCATTTCATCTGCAGCCAGTGCATCCTCACTTTATCCTATTACAGACAGACTGACATGAGTGAAGGAAATACATGGCAGTAATGCAGAAAGTATACCTGTACTGGAAGGGATGGTTAGGAAATAGAAGCCCTGAGGTTTCTTTCACCCCTGCCTTGCCAAGTCCATTTTCAAAACTACTGCTCTGCAGAGTACCCAATAATGACAATAACTACAATGTCCTCATACACTGCCTAAAACTACCATCATACTATAAGGAGGACTCCCTTACTGCATCCCATATTATTAGTCTCCTTTCCTAATCTACTCCTGACTATTTTGGAAGACTGATTCAGGCCAGCTGTTCATATGTATGTATTTATTTATATACACAAATATATTTCTATGTGATAGCTTTATGGCTATCCTTATTAGATTCAGGAAAGCCATCAACCTCAGAGAAGGTTTATTAAAGGTTTTCCATTAACAATTTTGTTTAAATAACATAATTGTTGTTAATAGTATATATTGATGAGAAGAGAATTGTACCCAAAGCTCATGTATAAGGACATGCAATTTCAGAGTAGCTCAAAATTTGTTAATATCCTATATAAAGAGAATGAAAGATTTGTGATGATCTTAGGTAGACTTTAGCACTAGAAAACTGCAAGCTACTAGCTAATTATCACTCATTAAATGTCTGTCTTAGTGCAGAATACAGCTTATGAGCTTTAAAGCTTACACTAATCAAGAAGTAAGATCAACCACTGATGTAGGTCACTTACAGCTCAGCTGATATGTAGCTGCTTCTCATTAATACTACCACTTAAACATTTATATTGATGGAATAAAAAGTTGCAGTTCTAAAATCTGAAATACAGGAATAATTACATTGTAATTATTGAGGACTCAGTCACTTGTCCCATTTGTACAAACACTCAAGCAGATGAAAGGACAGAAAACTAAATTTATTCAGTGATACATCATCTGAATTGTATCACATAAAAAGTATTGGAGCTTCCATGTAAAAGCCTTAATTGATATAATATTGTAATTTTAACCATAGTTATTGATTTATATTGCAGAAGTACTTAGAGGCTTGTAGTCACTGGGCTGTGGGCTGGAGAGGAAATCCTAAATTTCTCATTTGTTTATGGAATGCAGAGATGGTCCAACACTTGTATATAATAAGGACCTGGACACAAATCTCAAGTGAGTGTCCTAACCACCACATAGTGTAAATCAGCCTCTTTCTGTCCCAGTGATTATTTTTTTCATTCACTAAAGAAATGTTTCAGCAGGCAGGCTGCATCCCACAGGACACTGTTGCTTGATAGTCACAGCTTTCACCTAGAAGTGATGTAGATTTGGGTCCTGGTGTAGATTTTCAGTCCTGAATCAGGTTTCTAAGGGTATCTCCTGTGAGGTACTTAACATCTTTAGAAGAGAGACGTTGGATTAAGACATGGAAATGAGTTAGAAATTGGAGTGTGTCAGCCAAATTTAAGGTAACTTTACATCCTTCTGTGAGCTATGGAACTGCTCTTCCTTGGCTGTAGCAATCATGAGATGGTCAAGTTTGAGATCTCCACGACAGTGAGAAGGGCACACAGCAAGATCACTGCCCTGGACTTCAAGAGAGCAGATTCTGGCCTCTTCAGGAACCTACTTAGTAAGGTTCCATGGGATAAAGCCCTAAAGGGCAGGGTGGGCCAAGACTGCTGGTTGATATTCAGGGATCACTTGCTCCAAGCTAGAGTATTGCATCCTGACTAGAAGGAAATGCAGCAGGAGGGCCAGGAGATGTCCATGGATGGATAAGAAGCTGCTGAGGAAATTTAGAGGGGAAAAAAGAAGCTTATAAAAGATGGAAGCGAAGACAGGTAGCCTGGGAAGAATACAGGGATGTTGTCTGGGAAGCTAGGGACCAGGTTAGGAAAGCGAAGGCCCAGTTAGAATTAAATTTGGCTAAGGATATTAAGGTAACAGGAAGGGATTCTATAGGTATGTAGCAAATAGAAGACAGATTAGGGATAATGTGGTCCATCTCCAGAAGCTGTCAGGAGAAACGGCTGCCCTGGATTTGGAGAAAGCTGAGGTTCTCAATGACTTCTTTGCCTCAGTCTTCACTGGAAAACACTCTGACCACACCACCCAAATCTTGAAAGGCAGATGCAGGGACTGCGAGAATGAAGACCTTAGGACCACTGTAGGAGAGGATCTGGTTCGAGATCATCTTAAGAACCTGAACGTGCGCAAGTCCATGGGACCTGATGAAATCCATCCACGGGGCCTGAAGCAGCTGGCAAATGAAGTTGCTAAGCCACTGGCCACCATATTTGAAAAATCATGGCAGTCAGGTGAAGTTCCTGACAATTGGAAAAAGGGAAAAATAACGCCCATTTTCAAGAAGGGGAAAATGGATGATCTGGGGAATCACAGACCAGTCAGTCTCACCTCTGTGCCTGGAAAAATCTTGGAGAAGATTCTCCTGGAAGGCACGCTAAGGCACATGAAAAACAACGAGGTGCTTGGTGACAGCCAGCATGGCTTCACTAAG
>JBCJKH010055956.1:0-11283 GCA_039877255.1 Loriculus beryllinus | reverse complement strand
GAGAAGAGAAGAGAAGAGAAGAGAAGAGAAGAGAAGAGAAGAGAAGAGAAGAGAAGAGAAGAGAAGAGAAAAGAAAACCCTTAACACAGAGACAACCCACTTCAGCACCTCTATTTGTCTTATGCCAAGAAGATTTCCTATCCACCTGTTCATTCAAAAAATAGAGCTAAAAGTATCCAGTTATTGTGAATCAGAATCACAGGGAAAACTAATGCTTTGGCACGCAGCCTGTAGGAAAAAGGAACACAATGTATTACTTCCGTCGTACATGAAAGAACTACAGGGGATCATTTTCATACACTTGAATGGGCCACTGTTAGCGATCAGTAGTTGATTGGCCAAATTAACCCCAGGTCTAACTCCAAAATGATTATGATTGCATATTATAATTAATGATGACACTAAGGATATTAGGCTCAGAAGGGGTTTTGTTTGTTTGAATGAGCAATAGATTCATTCCATGCAAGGATAGGTGTTCATGGCATGCATTTGGCTTACGCATCTACATGAAATCCTTCAGATAATCTCATGGCTCATGGTAATTCTGGAGAAATGGGGAAGGGAGGGAGTCTCTTATGGATTTTAATCTTGTTTCGTCACTTATAGAATGGAATTATCTGAACACTTCTTGGTTAAACTCTAGTCTATCATTTTAGTTAGATGTATCTGAGCAGACATCATGAAGCCTAGACCATAGTAATATGTTGGCAAACTTAATATTGTCACCTAGAGGCAGCACGGAATGTATGCAGCAGGTATTTATGGCATGTGTATTTGCCTTAGTAAAACATTTAGAAGCTTTATGCACTTATAACAAAAGGGGAGCTGAGGGGAAGAGAGAAGTCAGTCTAAATTACCAGACCAAATCTGAGCCCTGACTCCAAAGTTTAGGAGTCTGAATGACTACAGATCTAAATCTTGCCTGCCACCAGCCAATGTCTCTAAAGAAACCAGCACCTGAATTTTGAACCCTTGAATTTAAGAACTTTTGAAATTTGGCTCCAATTTTAAAACTTTGCTCCATCACTTTCTTTTTGCCATCTCACCCCCATCTACCCCCTAAAAGAACCGTACTAAGAGCACTTTGAAAATTCAGGATTTTGGAGCTTAATCAGTAAATAGCCTCAAATACAGTGCTGGCTTCACATCTAACCTCACATTGTTCCAGCAAAGAGGCAGCACACATTCGCGTAAGTAGTTGTAGCAGCTGGCTCTAGAAACCTGAAAAACAACAAGGTTTTACTCCCCAAACATTTTTCCATTTGTGTTTAAAAGTACCAAAGAAAGAGATAACACAATAAGAGGCAGGGTTGTGGCTAAACCCTTATTGGACAGATTATTCAAAGCAAAAGAGGGGGTTTTAATTTTTCAAAAGAAGTTGTTCCCCCTTCATCCAAAAGCAGAGACAAGTGAAAAAAATGCATAGCCCCTGAAGTTGTGAAGGTTGTGAAGCACAACCTTCAGCACCAGATCTATCAAGAGACTCGTTCACATTTTTGGAGAGAAAACCAGCCAGTTCCAAAGTGGTTTTAGTTTTATCTTGTTTTTTTTTTTCTTCCAAGCAGTTAGTTCCAGTGTATGTGCAACTTTAAAAGAATCCCTTCTAAAGCCACTTAAGAGCAGATTAAAAGTCCTTTCTGCAAAGCTGTTGATTACAAACTTAAAGACTGAAATCAACAGTTCAAGACTGATGTTCACTACTGGAAGAAATTTTGGCCTATGAAGGAATTGCCCTTCACTTGTTACTGGAAAGCTGGCAATAATACCCTCTCTACTTGTTATTCCATTGTGACTACATGTCACATATGGAAAAAACAATTGTCAAGTGAAAAAATATAATGCTGGACTGTACTAAAAGCTTCATTTTCTTGTCTTCCTTCTCATATTTACTTTTCCACTTTTGTGGTCATATAGTACCTGATATGATTAAAATAAACTGCAGTTTTGTGAGACAAAATGCAAACTCTACTAGGAATTCCTTGTTCTTTATTTTCTTTTTCATTCTTATAAATGCATTGTACTGTATCTTACAGGCACTGTATTTATAGTCCTCTTCTATAGCGTAAGAATAAACATAATAATTAGTTTACTTAGCCAATTTTTCCACTGCTGAGGTCTATCCACCTGTAGTTTTAAACATGGCAGCTACGTGACAGAGTATATTGACAGGCTTTAATCACTGCTGAACATTTTCTGTCTATTTGTAAGCATTCAGAAAAACACAAGGGGCATCATCTGCAAGAGTTCAAGCTGAAGGCATTTGACATGATGTCACAGAAAATAATCATGGAATTATTTGTGTAAAACAGGATATTGAATAGTGCAACTGCCAGTCCAGGCAGTTTAGCAATCCTTGAGTAACCGTAAAAACCATAATGGTCACCTCTTACCAACATTGTACAGTTAAATCCTTTGTGAAATCTTTGTAGAAAGCTCCAACATCACTAAACTCTAACTGAAGTGTGCAGACAAGTTGTAGAGAAGGAGAAGAACCAATTAGACCCCAGTGTTTTCCCATTTCTCAAAAGCAGTGGTAATCAAACCTTGAGGTTTTAAAACTAGCTAAATAAAAAAAAAAAATTAAAAAAAAGGAAAAATGCATTTTCATTTTCTAGTATTTAAAAAAAAAAACAACCAAACAAACTTCCTTCAGGTTTGTTTTTTTGGGGGGGGAGGTTGTTGTTTGCTTTTTGATTTTTTTTCCTCATATGGAAATAGAAAGCATAGTACAGACTGGAAGAGATAATATTTGCTACTCTAAACCCAGGAACAGCAAATGAGCTGTTTGTATCAAGGCAATTCTGCTTTGCATTACCTGGCCACTTTCTACCCAAGGGAATCAGAAGCAAAGGGGGGCCCAGATGACATTAATGGGCCAGTTTTAGCCAGTTTGACCCTGAAGCAGAATGTTTTACACATATGACAGCAATGGTGGTGACGATTTGGCAGAAGGGAACTCACAATAGGACTATGTATCTATGAGAAAGAAACCAAATCAGAGGTCACAAGGGAGCTGGGGGACTGGGGGTAATGGGGCACAAAAAGAAAAAAAGAACCAGGACAGAAAAAATGGTTGACAAGAGGAATGCTGACTCTGAAAGAGAGTCAGAGCGAGAAAAAGGGGCGGGAAGAGAAGACCAAGCTCAATTATATTGATTAGGGAATATGAACACTACTTGCAAATATGAGCTGGGGAGCATTACCTTCCTGTTTACAGAAACAGCATGTTCCTTGACTGCAGACTGACAGGGAGCAGGTGAAAGGGAGGTTGTGTTGAAGGACTAGGAGGAGAAAAAGCAGCTGCAGAGATGCATTAGTAAAACTGAATTTCGACAAGGCTTAATTCAGCATGGAAATGGTCCTGACAATGTCTAGAAAGAGCACCAAAAAAGTCCTCTTTCTCTGCTTACAGCTAGATACTCAGTGCAGCAAGTTGCCAAGCCAAGGCCTTGGAGAGGGGATGTAGAGTCATTTGGTGATGAAAAATGCCTGTGAGGAAGGAAAAGACATACATGCATTGTGAAGAAAAAGACACAGCCCCTGGATTTATTATATACATAATAATTAATAATGACCCATTTTTTTCTCCCTATTCCAGATTTCAAAATTCCTTACTCACTTTAATTAAGTTCATTCTAAAAATAGAATGCTGTAGAACAAAGAACTTTTTTACTACTTTAAAAATGCAAGCTTACTCACTAGCTAGGATTTTCCCAGCTCTCAGTGCTTTGGTACAAAGAGCTATTATAACACGATATAAATGTGCTATCAATGGAAGACATTTTTAGATAAAACTTGATAATGTAACATTTACTGATTCCATCTGTCAAGACAGATAAAAAGAAAGAGACTTCATAGCAAAACACACAGGAAATGTAACGGCAACAATAAAAACAAGTACAGGCAGTGTAGACTCCACTTGTTGACCTACAATCTGTATTCGTTAAATTCTTTCCCATAGACACAGGACTCGTTTTCTTCACCAATATGGCTCTAGGATCTCCAGTTTCAGAAATACAATTATATTTACTTGACAGCATTCAGAACTTATTTGCATTATGTATTTTTAAACCTCCTAATTCTATCTTCTGTACACAACTTTTAATGACAAGGAGCAATGCTGGGCTATAGAGTTGCCTAAGCACACAGCTAGTCAGATGAGATCTCTGTCTGCGGAGACACCGAGAAGCCCATCAACAGTGCTCAGCTCAGAAGCTTTACATTTCCCTTCTGCATCATGAACCTGATTTAAATTCAGAGCAAAGACTAGCATCCCCAGTGAAGAAGAGCAGTTGCTCTTTAAACAACTTTTGTAAATGCTTCCTGTACTAACAAGGGATCTTAGAGTTTGCTTAGGTGAAATAAAGCAGACGGACAGACATCCCCATATCCTGCTTTGATTCCAAGATTCAATAATGAACAAGGGTGTGCAAAGAAATTAGAGCAGTGGAAGTGCCAAAGGTATCCCTTGGAGATGCGTATGTACTGTTGTCATGTAAAAGAGCTCGTGAATGATAAAGAAGCAGAACCCAATTACAAGTTGGTTCCATGGTAATCTGAACCAAGGACTAACTATAGGCTTTGGATAGTATCATAGTGCACACAGTAATTAATTCACCTCTTCTTTCCCAAAACATACTAGGAAATTAATTTTCAATGTTGGAATTAATTCGGCACTAAAAGGTATGAAAGCACTTGGAATTACCTGGCAATCACTTTGAAGTTTTGTCTTGGAATCAGTGCAGTAGTATGTGCTATCTCACAGATAGAGAGGCATAGGCTCAGAAACACTGTTACCATGAAAACCTACACTGTCCATGCCTGTCACTGGAGAATAGAGTTTATCCCAACACACGATCTTTCTTTCATGGCTTTTCCACCTTTAGGAACAGTGGAAACCACCTGTCAAAAGCGAGCAGATTGCAAAACTTGGGTGTTTAAATGGATAAACACCCAATCTTGGTGTTCTGGAACACAAAAGGAGGTAATAATTAAATTAAAAGTGAATAAGCTCTTTTCAGCCCATTATACAACTCAATGAACATAAACATCATGGTTTTGGGAAGAGGTGGTGATAAGAATAAACTTAGAGGTGTCAAGTAATTATCCGTGCTGTAAGTCTAAAGCTAAGTCCACCCTGTAAAGCAAGTAAAAGTCAGATTTTAAGTGATTTTAGATTAATTTTCGTATGTTTGGGCAGTGAAGTAATCCTAAAAACATTTTCACTGAAGCTTGAATTCCAGTTAATGAGAAGAATTTTACACGCAAACAATCTTAGACTGCTCAGAAATATTCTCACTAATTATCTTTTTTTACTTATATGGCCACAATTTGTAAAACTATGTACAGAAACATCATCAAGATTTTAGTACTGTCAGCTTCATGAACTCACCCTCACAGATGATACCAGCAAACCAGTAAATGGTTGAATTTGCCCTAGGATTTCAGCTACGTGGGGAGATTTGAAGTTGTTGAGTAGAAGTCTTCCTTATTTTAAAATGCTTTTGAAAGTAAAAACCCTCTACAATTCTGTTGGAAATTAAATTTTTGTGAATAGGTGCTAAAATAACGTGATGTGTGTGTAAGGATGTCACTATGTACCCAGCAGTAATTTACTAAATCTGTTATAGATTAAAATAAATAAATCAATTTTCATCTCTCCACTTAACTCTTCTTTCAACTAGTCATTTTGTCTTCTTTTTCTGGGCCTCTGCAAGTCAGTGGTTATCTGTGTGCCTTCAAGAGACATAAAGCAGTAAGGTACTGCATTGCGTCTCTGCGGTGCAAGGAAGTTTTTAATCTCAAAATCCACAGCTGGTGACATTGGACCACTGCAATGGGTCACACTTCAAGATTTTGGATGTGGGGCAGAAAGTGGACAACATTTGCTCTATGATTTTTTCACTACTTGTTTCTTAAAGAAACCCCTTTTCAGATAAAAAAAAAAGCTAAACCTTTTATGAGAGGTAGGGACGTGGCAGAGACAACCTCCCACATCACATCTGACTTTTGTTTTTTAATTATAAAGAAACCTTATCCTCAAAAAATGTTCACTAATTAAACTTAACTTTCTGAATTACAGCTTTTTTGCCTGGTGGAAAGGAAAAAAAAAAAAAAAGCCCAAAAAACCCTTGAGAAATGGAATTTTGCCCATAGACTGATGACTACAGATCACATTTCTAGTGGGCTTATAACGTGCTCCAGTGAAAACATAATTTTTAATTTGCTTTTAGGGTTATTTATTTTTTTTATTATTACACTAAGGGTTTATAATTTAATGTCAAACGTAATTTTGCACGAATTACAAGACAGCACTATGATGCTGAAGATGTATGTGACTGGTTGGCATGGCCTCAAACTAGGGTTCTGAGAAAATGGATCACTAACTGGCAGGCTGCCATCCCATACACTGCTTAGTGCAACTGAAACAAACTATCTTTTGCAAAGAGTTACACACAACATCCTTTCAAATAACACAAAGAAAAATAGGCATCTTTTAACGGTATCGTATTTACCACTTCACACCACCCAGGCTACATTCAATGTTACTAATGCATGGTAATATTCAGTTTGTGCTGCTCCCGGGGCGGGGTGGGGGGGAGGAGATGGATGGATATTTCTACATATTTATGCCTTAAAAAAAAAAAAAGAAAAAAAAAGGCATTTCAGGTACCAATTAAAATTCTAAATTATTGGTCATATCACTTCATAAAAGTCACACCAGTTTTGATTAATTGTACTTCAGCCATCTTAGAGCTGAAAAAACATGACATTTTACTATGATGTAATTTTCCCATTCATTCCAGTGATAAAAGTCCTCCACCACAGCTACAGAAAGAATAATATAAAATTAAAGCATGGAAATGATCAGAGGAAATAATTTTGACAATGAAGTAATTTCCTAGATTGGTCTTAAGTATGACTCCTTTGTCAGCTTTAAATAAAAAAGTAAAAGATGCCATAATTTTATTGAACTTGCATGGTGAGTGAGTAATGTGCATATGTAAGAAATGGTGTCACTCAACTTAAAACCAAACCATATGCTCAAGCCTAAGTAGAACAGAACACCCCAAGACTAAACCCAAATCAAACATATACAAAGGAATCCCAAGCAAAAATATGGTGCCTCCAGAACCAAGTATTACTGAACATAAAACCCACAAGAAGTAGGATGATGAGATGAAAGGCAATTCCTTTGAGAAATAGACAATATGGCTTTTATTCAAATTTTCACATGAAGCTATTCAGCAATATATTATATTTCTTATCAGGGATGTCTGTAAATTTTGAAGATTCTAAGTAATTCCAAAATGTTATTGTTAGATTTTTTTAATATTGTTTTTGAGTGCAGTTGAAACTGAAGCCCTTACATACGTTTGTATTTTTATAGGTGCCAAACTGATGCTAGGATCTAATCCAATTTCTTTTGAAATCAATTGGAATTTTTCACTTGACTAGAATT
This sequence comes from Loriculus beryllinus, assembly GCA_039877255.1. Classification (NCBI taxonomy): domain Eukaryota; kingdom Metazoa; phylum Chordata; class Aves; order Psittaciformes; family Psittacidae; genus Loriculus; species Loriculus beryllinus. The sequence goes on along the minus strand of JBCJKH010055956.1, from coordinate 3,821 downwards.
CAAGCATCTGTTATTAGCAATTTCAGAGAGAGAGAGAAAGTAAAAAATAAACCAAATTGTGGAATCAGGACACCAAAATTTTCTCATTCCTCTAGCTTCTGTTCCTCTAGAAATTGAATTATTTGCAAACTATATGACTTCCTAAATGGATACCAAAGCTGAGCAAAAGCAGCAGTGACAATATCCTTGTGAAAAACTTCTATCCAAGAAATGACAGTGTTTCCCATCAGTGCCAGGAACACCAATACTTCAAAAGTTCAGATACAAAGTTCCCACACAGTCCTGAAGTCCCAGTAGGATCCAAGAGCAGATCTGTGGAATTTCCCTTTATGGCACTTTACATCATCTCAAAATGCATTTTGACTGGAAACAAAACAAATCATCTGCTTATTAGGAAAGCTAAGAAAACTGCCAGATTTTGCACTTTTTTACTTTTCCAAGATTCAAAGTCCTCAGTTCCTCCATGCTGATAGCATAAGGCTCCTCAAACAATGCATACCCAGAACAAGAGCTATCCCATTAGATGCAGAATACATTTTTTAATTACCAATCTACAAGTTAAGGAAAACGTAAGTTTAAATTTGCCTCTCCAACATATCAAGCCAGTAACTAAATGTGATACTTTTAGCACATTATAAAAAGAGGGAGTCCCCACTGAAAACAATACAGCTCAGAATTCTTTCAACTGTCAGGAAATGAAATTTCATGGAGGAAAAGAAAAAAAATCAGAAGGGAATCGCTCTGCCTGGGCAGAGCTGTGTGGAATGAATCATCAGAACCAAACTGGCTTTGCTAAAAAAGCATACAACAGTTTGTGTATCTAGGACAACATTCATTGACATTCATGTCAACAGACATCAACAAAATTTGCTCAAGAAAAGCACACATATGTTTAGGGTAGGGATCTGACCTCTCAGCAAGAGGAGAAGCCAGGCTCATGGTAGTGCTGTGAGTGGGCTTTCCTTTGGTTCTGACTGAGTGTCTGAAGGCAGCTCCTCTCATAGAACTGACCCAAGCAAAGAAGGATCTGTAGCCTTGCACACCTCATTTACTAACTAGAAAACACAGTTGTAGCAGCAACTGAACTTCAATTCGTTTTGGTTAAACCACTTTCTATATGTAAAGACAATTTCTTACATATAGGTGACAAATTTGCAGCAGAAAGACATACACAGCTTTTACATGTTCGTTGCACCTCCCTCTACTTGAGCCCTGCTGCTTGTACTGATCTGAATGCTGTGCAATCCCCTATGGCTCCCATTAAATAACACAAGAGCAGCAAAAGAAACAAGATGTTTAAGACCTCAGACATGAGCCAAAGCACCAAAGGGCTCAAACCCATGAGCCTCACTCCTCTAGCAACCCCAGGCAGAAGCAGGATAAGGACACCGAACTGCATTTGACTGCATATGACAATGTGATGTGTGGATTATATTATATAAATCACTGAAGTCCCGATAATGAAACATCACAGCCACCACAGGAGACCGAAACCATTTGTACAGTGTAAACCAAGCACAAGAGGGGACAACACTGCAAACAGAAGACCTGGAAATGCTGGACCAGAAGAGTGGATTCTATCCTTTTAAAATTCATGGATAGTTTCTTTGCTGAAAGCCTAATTTCACATTGAAAACTGTAAAAAGCAATCAGAAGCTAGATGGGTTTTCATTTTTCTGCATGTACGTGGGATATTTCACGAGATGATTTTCGTGTCTAGTCTTGTACTAGTGGGAGTCACCTGGATAGGAAGTCTTTATCATCTGTGAGCTGTGGAAATTCCTGGCAAGTGAACTTCAGCTAGCTCTAAAATTAACTACATTTAGGCCACCACTCTGTCCAAGTGTCCCGATTTCCTTGGTGAGGGTCTAAAAATTGAAAATTATGCCTCCACAAAATGGTTTCATGTAAATATATAAATGCAAGTTCAGGAGTGCCTCTTTTCATAATGACTAAGTAATACAAATCTTCCAGTTTCGCTTAAAATATCCAAGTTTCTATCTCTTTCCTAAATTATGTGCATAAAAAAGGGGGAAAGTGTGGGATGATTTGGTTTTTTTTGGTTCCTCTAATGATTGTACAGGAAATATTTCAGAAAGGCTTCTGCAGACTTGTACAAGGTCATTCCCACTCCCAAATAATTTGATTAAAATATTTTTCAGTGCTAGTTAAGAGATTATTTTTTAATATAGTTTCATTTTGCCTTTTATTCATACCTATATTCCACCACAGCAAGTGCCTAGCTGATCCCTCGCTAAGCAGCCAGAAGCATTTGATACTATCTCCTCTGCCGCAAATGAGTAGGCCATGTCAATGACAGATTTTGGTGCTGTAAGAAGTGGCTTCTGCATTACTTACACCTTTCTAATCCAGCAACAGAAAGGTGTTTGTCTAACTTGTCTCTGGGAACTCTTTTAGTTGTCCTGGAATTTGACTTCATGTCCCTCCCATCTCAGAAGTCAAACTATAAAAGTCTATTTCTGCCCATTCTCAGGCATACAGAAAGAACATTTTTCTTTTGTGACTCATCTAATCAGCCTGAGATCCAGCTCTTCTAAAAATCTTTAAAAATGACAACAGAATTGTTTTGTAATCTGATATTTTGCCAGAGTTTTTGCATGAATACAGCAAGCCGTAACAGTGGCCTGACATAACCACAAGTCCACAGACCAGCATCCTCTCACCACATCCACAGCTCAGGTACCAAACTGCTATTTCCCACTGAAACACATCTTAAGTCACCAAGTTCTGAGCCCAAGTGCTGTGCACCCCTCATTGTCACTTCTCTTTTTTTCACAAAGATAAATACACACACCCCAGCACACCGACCAATACTGTTAGCACAATAACATGGACTTCTGGATTCTTGGCAGTCTTCAGGCTTACAGGCTTTATACAGGGATGTTTAATCAGTACCATAGCATTAACATATATAAAAAAGAAAATGGAAAAGCTATAAAATATGTCATCATCCCCTACCTTTACACATGTCAGGAATCTTCAATTTCAAAGGTAACTAACTGAAATAAGTAGGCTTTTTACACTGTTTCTTGGAGTGTTGGTTTTTTTTTTTTTTTTCCTTCAAGCTGCTTCTTCTGAAGTGACAGGTATATGGGAGATATATTTAATTCTTTAATTCTCACCTCCCCCCCCCCCCCCATTCTGTCTTCCCCAAGATTTTTATGGCTTTCAGATGAGTAGCAGGATCAAAGCAGGCAGTGGGGCTGGGTACCAGGAATGCATGGACACTATCCTGCTCTGATCCTACTTCTGCTCTGCTGTATGCCTATAGGCAAGCCTGTCTGTTCTTCCATCCTCCCTTCCCCTCTAACTTTTTACTTTTCCACATCTATTTAGATTGTAGTTCTTCAGGGCAGGGACTGCCTCTAAAACCATGTAGTTACCCTGTGCGTAGCACAACATGGACTGATCTCACCAGGGCCTCTAGGCATTATTTAACATAAATGCAGATAGTCTGTGATCACAAGTTGCACAAAACGTGTGTGCCACACACTGGTACACATTTCAAGTGTTCGCAAAAAGTCACTAAAACTCTAGATTTTAAAAATGTTACTGTATGTTTTTCCCCCTGCAAATTAAATACATGCAAAAAAAAAAAAATTGAGGAAAGCCTGAGCATGCCAATGAAATACAAACTATTTCAACAGCATACTTTTACTTTTCTGACAAAGAATAGAAAATACATGTCTGTGTACTCACTAACTCCATGCGAATCATTAGTGAACGAGATACTGTTACCCTTGGGCTGCTGTAATTCACATACATGCCCTCCTTACTATTTCAAGACCTTTGAATTTATT
>JBCJKH010055955.1:0-11450 GCA_039877255.1 Loriculus beryllinus | reverse complement strand
CTTGCAGCGGCGGGCACTTGTCACCTCCTGGGAGGTGCTGAGCGGCGGGTAGCACGGCATCAGGAAAAACAGGCTGGGGCAGCAGAGGCGGAGCTGGTCCATGCTGGAGGGTGTTATAAGTGCTGGATGATGGAAGTGTGGAATAGCACCTGTTTTGCGAGGTCTGGCTGAAATGGATGCTATTAGTCCCCTGCTTTCTTGAGTACTAAAGGCACCCACACAATGTAAAAGCAGCATCTCAACAACCAAAGTCAGCTCCGTCTCTTTTGCATTCACTTTGCTATTATTCATGCTTCACAGCTGGATCAATGTGTGACACATTGCAGTCCTTCGTTCTTCCTGGTCTGGATTACAAGTATTTTCAATGTTTACCTGCTTGGAGAAATAACATATTTCACCTAGTGATAGATGTACTTTATATTTATTAGAAGGCCATCTTAGATTATGAATCCAAAGCTGATGAATCAACTAACTAATTGATGGATTAAAGTAGAGCAATAAACTTTGGTCCCTGGTTACACCAAGGAGGATGCCTAGCAGGTCAGTCCACCAAAGGTGATGTATTTATTTTATTTTAACGTTCCCTGATTTCAAGACAATAAAATGCTGCTCATGGATAAACTTCCTAAACAAAGGAGACTGCCAATGGGTCTGATAACGTTTCCTTGGTAACATTTCTTAGCTTTTACCCCAGTGATTGATATCCAAGGATAGCCATTTGCTTGCTGCAGAGAAGCAGAAGAATACGGCTCAATGATTCTCTTTCTGGCTCCTGAAACCAGTTGAGGAGAGGCAATCCATTACAGCTGATGTGGCTTTACGCATTATTTGAAAAGAGAAGAAAAGAAAAACCCTAACAGCAACCAAGTTAAAAAAGGAGACAAATTACACTTGCAACCTGATCCAGAAATCTCACTGTACCCAACAGAGAAGCTCTTTGACTTCACAGGGCTTCAAACCAGACTCCCGATACATATTTAAGACTGACTGTAAACTGAACACATTTCTCTGCTGTGGTCCTTGCGTTCCTTGATTAAAAACCTCCTGTGCAAGCAGTGTTCCTTTTTCTGTTTGTGCTACCCAGCCTCACTAATCATGGGGAGCCCTCAATACCACCTACCTTGGGAAATAAGCAGCCTGGAGGGCTGGGTCCTGCTTTGATGTTGCAGTAAGGTATTTCCAGATTTCATACAATTGAGGAAAACTGCATTTGTAATTCAGTCAGAACTAGTCAAAAAGTGGGTTTAAGTGTGTGAGCGAGACAGGCTAGACAAGTAACCCTTCGCAGATGAAACCCCCTGCATTTCTCTCAGCCCCCATTGCCCTCCCATCCCTCTCCAGCTGATTTGCAAGCGTTCTTGCTGTTTATTTGTACAAATACTCAAATGGTGTCACTCATGACAAAGCCCTTTGCAGTCACCCAAATGACAACACTGGTGCAGCGATTGTGGCCGCTAATGAACATGATCTAGTGGCACTGCCAGCTTCAGTCAATAACAAACACCAAACCCATATTAAATTAGTTCCGAAGACCTGGGAGACAGCTTTCCCTCCTGTACAGGAGTGCTTCTGGCAGTCTGCGGCAGCTTTGGCTCAGTAGAGAAAGAAGACTTTGGGTGACTTTGCAACTCGTTGTGATCCAGGGATCTGGAGAGAGAGCAGGGAGGGCAGCAGTGCTCAGGGCAGTGATGTTTTTGGCCCAGCTGCTTCTCCTTGGCCATACCCCCAGCACAGTCCCATTTTCAGGGGCTTGAAGGAAGTTATTATGCTGGCTCTGTGCTGTTTGTCATGTCCTCCCCAGGTTTCTGTTCCTCATCTTCACTGTTTTTAGTGTCTGAATTGAAAATTATTCCAGTTCTGCCCTCAAAAAAGGGGCTGACAGATTCAGCAGGGCAGCAGCAGTGAGTTTCTTCCTCAGGGTTATGGGAAGAAATGAGATATGGTTGTCTTAACACCTCAGAACTCATTGCAGTCAAGGAAAAAGAGGCGAAAGAATACATCTGGGTTTTGGTAGAATACTCGAGGGTTTTATCCTTTTTTTTCTTTCCTGCAATGTATGCCATGTGCTTCTATACCCCAATTTTAGCTTCCTCCAAGCCTTCCCCAGCCAAATTTCCCTTTTTGCTCGTGTCTCTTAAACATGCCCCATACACACAGCCCAGTACACACAGCCCTTCCTCATCGTTCTTTGCCTCTGCCACTCCTTTGCAGTGCCCCAAATGCCACTGGTGACCCCAAGGTCCTTGGCTGCTAGCAGGAGAGAAAAGCAGTGATCGGTGTGCCCAGCTAACGGCCTTTCCCCTCAGCCTTCATGGAGGACGTGGCCCCTCTGTAGCTCTTGTGGCTGTTGTGGTCTGAGGTGTATGCAGCAGCAGGGAGGCAGGGGAAAGGACTGATGGAGGGGCGAAGGACAAGCCGTAGGATCACAGCATGCCTCACTTCTGTCAAAGAAGGGGCTAAATCGATGAACACACAACAAATCAATGCTGTTGGGGTTTTTTTTTGGTAATGTGATCTTTTCCATTAGAATGCTCACCATTGCTCCATGAAGAGTTGACATTCAGCCACCCATTCTGGGTGGTACCCAAGGCCAGTAGAACTACAAGATAAAAAAATATGGACTGCAATTGATCCAGCATGTTGTATAATCATATTATACAAGTGGGAGATTTTATTTCTGTAAGCAGAGTACCTTATTTTCTGAAGCCTGAGATACATTCACACACTACAGAAGCATTATATTGCTTATAAAATTATCCAGTCCTTTTTATAATCCAGTATCAGTACAGCCTGTCCCAAATAACTCTTTTTAAGATGCACTCCACAGGCATACTGTGTGCCTAATTATTTCTCAGTTTCTCTCCACTGTTTTATCCAGTGTCTCCCTCTTTCCAGTGACGGATTGTCTGTACCTGCAGACATAAATAGAGCCTATTAGTTCTTTCAGGACACCCTCCACGTGCCAGCTTCAGCACTCTTGTTGCTGTTTCTCCTTCCTAAATAAAGACATTTTGGTGGATGTTTTTTGAAGGTTTGGGGTACAAAGCTGTGCATGCAGAAGAAGGGAGGGGGGATCTGTGGACCCCCTTCCCTCCCTGTGCTGAACGTGAGAGGTGGTGAGGGGGCTGCACCCTATGGGGGCAAGGAAGGACTAGTATGCCTTTGCAAACAGGGATTTGTGTAGGGATTCCCTATCCAGGGAGAGGGTCTGCTTTTTGCTCAGAGAGAAGATACCTTCTTCCCAGGATCCAGGAAAAGGTGGCTCAGAGGGCTGAGCACCAGGGAGAGATACCTTACTGGGGTGACAGCCATGTGAACTTTGGGGTCATCTCCTTCCCCTTCCCTGAAGTCATTGCTAAGCACCCCAGTAGCAGGAGCTGGATATCTGAAGTGGTCTTTTGTGAGAAACCAATCAAGAGCATGGCAACTCCCAAACCAGGGAAGCTCAGAGCCCTGGAGAAGGCGGAATAAAAAGAAAAGCAGTGGAAATCAATCCCATTGTTCCCAGAAAATTAGTCCTTCTCTGCAGGCCTGCTGATATGCTAGCTACTTTCAGGAGACTCCTGCATCTCTAATCTACAGGAGAAGTCTCTACATACCTCCATCTCCTCTGGAGCCCACCCATGCTCTCCACTCTCCACAGGACTTGGTCACTAGTGTTAGTGCCAGCCCTTACTGCCATACGCCTTGCCTCACCTTTCACTACAGGTGTTTCCCCATCTCAGCTGCTCTCAGAAAAGCCCATTTTTCCCCTACTGGCCTGAACTACAACCACAAGAAGAACAAAGCAAACATCATTTTGCTCTGCCAGCCAGCCACCCGTTCCAGCACAGAGCATAATGTGCACAGTCAAATGCAGGCAAATGTATGGCAAAAGCTCTATCACCTGCTGTAGATAGTGTCTAGCTGCTTACAGCACCAAAATGAAACTTTGTCTTCAGAAAAGGAGAAGGTTGCTGAAAAGCTTCAGACTTTGCAGATCCGGGCAAGCATCCTTGTATCATTAGGTCTACGCTTCACAGTTTTATGTGCTCTCATGCAGATGGGAGCCATCTAGAAAAACTATCTTCTAGGAGCAAGGTAGCATCTTCAGAGATGATCAGGGTCACTGGTTTATTCCAAGCCTTGATAGAACTGATGCGATTTTGTCTCATGGGTTTATAAGTTATTGCTGCCACTAGTTTTGAGGGGAATATGCAACCAGCTCTCCAGAGAAAGCATCTCAGTCTTCAGTGACTGAGTCCTAAGCTTTGCAAGGCAGAGAAGAACCACCTCAAGAAAAGGTGATATCCCAGGAAAGGGACTCCTCATTGCATTTAGACTATTGTCCAGGGCTTGCTGACCCGGAAGGGGAGGAGGGGCAGGGGAAACTTTCTGGCTTAAGCAGAAGGTCAGACTAACTGTTCAGAGTGGGGAAATCGAAGTTAGGAAGCCTCTATTCATATCTGGGAAGAAGGATATATGCTCTTAGCCTCACGTGTACAGCCTGAGTTAGAGAAGTAAGTACACTGTAAATCACGCCCTTCCTTGCAGGACTGTTTTTCTCTGAACAATAGAAAGCAGAAACTGGAAACGTACTGATATGGTAAGGAGGGGGGTTGGGGGGTAGGGACGACACGGAGACTATAGGCAAGGTCAGACATACTCTTGTTGCTGTCTTCCTGGCTGTACACGTACACTCCTCACTTCTCTAAAAGCCAAGGAAGGACTCAGATACTTTAAAAATCTGTGTCAGACCCTTGCCCTTTCTACCTGGATGCTTATGGCACGTAACTAAGGAAACTAAACATGCTGCAGATGTCTTGGTTTGCAACGTCTCTGTCTAGAACTGGTTGAAATGCAGGACATCTATTCCATGAGAAATTTTGACATTTGCAAAAGTTTGGTTTGGCAGAAAAATGAGTCATTCTTTCCCCCAAAAAAGAAAATCTATGGGTAGGGAAGAAAAGGGCAGAATTGGTTAGAAAAATCAAGCCGTTCCTATTTTTTCTTTCCCCCTCCGTGCAGAACAGAGGAACAGCTGCCAACGTCTCCAGAGGATCCCGCCAGCCATGAGCAGAGCAGCCTCAAATCCCAGTGAGCTGCTGCGAGCAATGGAGCTCCAATGGCTTTGAGCTTCCCGCAGCAGAGCTGAGCTCAGCTGGGGCCAGGAGAGACTGTCCTTACAGCAGCATCATTTCAAGTCAGTGGGAAACCAACCCTGCCGCAAGTGATCTGCTTCTGCTGTCCAATTTTGGTTTTATTCCCATATCTGTAATGGGGCAAAAGTTTGCTTTCCTGGAAAATTTTTCACTGGCCTTTCTTGATAGTTTTGCCTATCACACAGTTACTCCCAGGGCTGCGAGTTTTAAAATGCTGTATTATTTATCTGAAGAGAAGGGAAAAAAAGCCATCAACGCAAACTGTCATATGGTTGTGTCGAAGCCCTGTGTCTGACTCCTCATCTGCTGAAACGGGCAACGGTGACGGCACTCACGGATGCTGAAAGGGATTGTACAGAGATGCTGGAAAAAACAACCTGTTAAGATGACTGGCTTTCTGCTCTGCCCAAAATGGCAACATTTGAACACACAATACGCTCAACGATGATTAAGCCAGGGAAGTGTAATGATATGCGAAACCAATTTTTATTAATACCAGACTGAAACACACGGTCTTGTACGAGGGAGAGAAATCTCCATGCTCTTTGTAATGGGTATCAGAGCTTTAATGATCATTACACTGCTAAAACTGTACACTAATACCACAGCAGGTCACAGGGGTCAGAGCAAATGCTTCTTTCTTTGTATTACATGCTTTTATGTCTTCATTTACTCCACCAATTCTCTCATTATTTCCTCATCTGCTATTCACAGGCGTAATTTCTTTGGCTGACATTCCCCTCCTCTTTCACTAAGAAACAATCAATATTACATCATCTGCCTCGCTGCAATGCCTCATACGCCACAAGATACATCAGAGCAGGTTCCTCTGGGACTTGTTTTCCAGCTCTGCTCCATCTGAATCAGTAAGGAAACAAGGATGCTGTGCAAAGCCCCTAGGTGCGGCTGGAGCTGCAGCCTTGGCAGCACAGTGGCTCCCGCTTCAACCTCACTGTCTGGGAGGCGATGCCTGCCCTCAAGAAATCCATATGCTGCCATTTGCTCTTGTAACCTGCCTTAATAAGCTGTTAATGGGGAAAATAATGTAACAAATTAATTAAGCCCACCCATGAATTCAAAAGGCTGAGGGAGTTAGTGGGGATTTACTCTAATGTAACAAAAGTAGACTCTTTATTTCCCTGTCCTCCAGCAAAAGGAAAAAAAAGATGAACCTGATGATTATGTATTAGTCCTTATATCCTCAGTATAAAAGCAGCAAACCCTGTCCATCTTCACTCAGTAAACACGTATCATTGGAGCAGCATGGCCATTCTCAGGGCACAGTCCTCTTGGCTGTGTCACTGTAAGTCACTGTGTGGTTAAAGCCAGCTAATTTCCTACAGTGCTGCTTGGTTTTGTGGTGTTGTCTTCTGCTCTTTCACGCACTGACAACAGTGTTGTATGAAATGGGGACCTTGTATCGTTTTGAAGTATGTTGTCAGCTGGTTCAGGAAGGAGAACTCTACCATGTTTTCCCTATGTTCTGTTTTCCTTTTTTTTCCTTTTCATTTTATTTCCTGATTCAATACTGCCTGCCTTCCCTTGCTCTTAACTAGCCAGCATTTCCTACTCTTGAGCTGTCTGCAAAGGAAAGCTATCTAACGCTGAAATTTAATAAAAGCCTCTTAAGTGATTTGGGAGTGCGTAGGAGAGAGAGATAGCTTTAAAAGCAAACATTAGTGTTAGGGTGTACATGTAGCTTAATAGGATTTTCTTCTTTGTGAATCTGAGCTCTTAATAAGACAATCTGAGATTAAGGAAGAATGGGAAGATTTTATTTATTATTTCAGTATCCATCTAAACATGTTCTAGCTGTTTTCTGTGAAAAGTGTGTCAAAAGATACCCCACAACCTAACAACATTAAGTTGGGATTGTCATGTTTTCAGCAATGATTGCAGAACACCGTTTCCTCACCCTCTCTGCTACTTTGCCTGTGATTTTGCTTTTTTCTTTACGTAGTCTCTCCTACAAGTTTCTTTCATCCTTTTACTCTTTCTTTTAAACCCTCTAAGACCAGGCTGCTTCTTTCTAGAGGATGACTGAGAGAAGTGTGAAAATGAGTTGCACAAGTCTCACTCACGGTTTCCTCTGGTTTTGCCCTGCATTACTGGGACAGGCCAAAGCTGTACAGGTGAGAAGATGCCCACAAGCTACATTAAGTAAGCTCCTGTTCAGGACCCTTTAGTGTGGTAGATGACTTTTTCCTACAACAGGATGCTCTAAACCAGCAGCCGCTGTAAAAGATAAGCAATTTAATTACAGCAGCAAGATAAAAGCAGAAATGGCTCTCAGACAAACCCTCTGATGATTAGATCAGCAGTGATGTGACAGGACACCCAACCGAGGAAAAAGGAACTCAGCACTGATAACACGAGGCACTACCACGCAGACTTGGAATATTATTTCCTAGTTCTTTTCAAAAACAAAAACCCTGTGAGCTTGTATTAAAGGGGCTCACGCTCTGCATGGCAGGGGTTTTTGCCCCTTTTTAGGTCTTCCTTGCATCCAGGCCTGATCATGCTCTGATATAGTGTAGATGAAGTGCAAGAATATAGTGGAAGATGCGATATTTTAGAACACAATTGCAGCAGCACATCAAAATAGAGAGAATTGCAAGGAACATCAGAAGGATCTTGACACAGCAAGATAACTGGACAACATAATAGCAGATGAAATGGAGTGTAAAACCTCCAGGAGGCAATGCAGAATAGAAGAAATAATTGACTGTAGTCACTCTGAGGAAAGAATGTATTTGTATCATCAAGAGAAGTGAAATGGAAGTTACTGGTCAGTGGTGGTCCAAAAAAGTAGTTGGAGAGATGCTAAAGTGTAGATGGTAAGTATTATTGGGTGATGCTGGTACAATGATGTAAATAGATGCTTTTAGATGCTGCATATATATGTGGTCATCATATTTTGGAAACAATAGAAGAGACTTCAAGAAGCTGAGGGAAAAGAAGGGGCATGGACAAACTTCCAAGGAGACTGACAACATAAAAATCACCTAGCACAGAGTGGTAATAACAACGAGAGTAAAGAAAAAAAGAAGAGAAACAGGAGAGCTCTTACTTAGCTGTCCTCTAGCTAAAGGGAGGGGAAGCACTCGAAGTTAAAATCAAGCTGAAAAATACCTCTAACTCATCACACAGCTCACCTTGGGAATTCATTTGTCTTGTAGGTATCCCAGGGTTTTCTTGCTTGGGAAGGCATGTGGTCCACTCAGCAAGGAAGCTCAGTAAGGAAACAACTTGTGAAAGGGTTTTCAGCTGCTACCCCAACTACATGACAACATCCATCCCAGCCATGCATCACTGCAGTCCAGGGTGCAGCATTTGTCTCGCTGCAGCCTGGAGTGCAGCACTGGACCTCTCCTGGAGGAGCTGTGCCTGGGACAGCCTTTGCCTGCAAGAGCTTAGCCTCACTGTAGGTTTGAACCTGGATGGGCAAGCACACCATGGCACAAACCCTTTGTGTGAAGGGCTGCAAAGCTTTTAGAGACGGAAGGAAAGTCAGGCTGTGAGTGACCTGAGCCCCCTTTCAATGGGGGTGCTTCAGGGCACTGCCCCTGATATGGGCCTTGGCTCTCCCATCACCTCTGAGGTGGCTTGGGTGCAGGTGACACTGCTGATGTTGCACTGTGTGGCAGCCAGCAAGTCTTGCTGAATGAATGCTGCAATCTGATTACACCTCCAGCAGCTGCCAGCAACAGCCAGCATCACAGGGGTAGTAAATTGTTGTAGCTCCTTTTTTATGAGCTACAGAAGCCCAGGGCATGGTCTGCCAGCAGGGACATGCCAGGCTGTGACCTTCTGGGGTCAGAGTGGTTGCAGGAGTGTGGTAAGGTGGAGACACCCAATCCTCTGCTGTTCAGCACTGGGTATTTGTTCCTAGCACCCAAATGATTTTGGTGCCTCTTTTCCTCAGCCTGCATTTCAACTTGTGCACCCCCATTAGCAAGGGGATTTTTACTTCTTTAAAAGTAAAGAAAAAGAAACCAATGAAAAAGTCTATGCCCTGAACCTCATTGTATAAAAAGCAACAGAGGACGGGGATGCTCTAGTGTCAGCACTGGCCTTAGAAGGACATTGCGTTTCCTGCTCTTCTATAAACTTCCAGCAGTCTTTAAGACACACACCAGTTCCTGCTGGTGCGTGCTTGTAGACCACAAACTACATTTTAAGGTGTGATCTTGAGGCTCTTTGTGTATGCCCATGCTGCCAAGCTGGGTCTTCTAGTTTGCACTGGACCCCTGGTCTCCCACATAGCCACTAGCAGCTTTTCACTGGAGCAGACAAACTAGTGCCCATGGGGAGGAAAACCCAGGTAAGGATGGCAGGATAATCTGTGTTGGTTTCCACTCTCTCTCTGCAAGTACAGTAAAGATGAGAGTCACCCTTGTCCCTCAAGGATGCCCCAGCAGGCCTGGAGCATGGTCTGTTCTGTTGAAGTTTGAGAAATGATGGGAGAGCTGTTGTGCATGCCTGGTGTTGCACACCATGGTTGCATTCTGTTTCCTCAAAGCACCCGAGACCCCAACAGCATGACTCAACCAGTATGCACTGCACCAGTGGCTGGGCAATGCATTGTGTACTCTGCCACACCAGCCACAGGCACTGAGTGTATCGTCTCTGCTCCTGATGTCCCACCTGCAACATGAGGGTGATGCTGGAGCTGACAGAGGTGTATCGTTGCATAGGGAGCTATGAGGAGGAACACAGCTATTAGGAAATGTCAGATGCTGAAACGCAGCTCTTGTGTGAGGACCAAGGCCAGAGAGAGGGGCCATGCTGACTGGCAATATGCAGAGGCCAGGTGTCACCCTGGACATATGTCCCAAAGCATGCACCATACTGGATCAGGGGGATGCTGTGGGAGGAAGGTGGAGAGCAAAATCTCTGCCACCTGCTTCTTAGCAGATTTGCCACCATGTAGGTTTCTAACTGCTATCTGCCTCTCTTTTGAGGAGCACATAGCCCACCTCCCTGCCTGCCTCCTCCATCACAGATATTTTGCTCCCTGATGCAGTTAATTTGTTGGTCTGTATTTCACAGGCTTCAGATGCACTTAAGCATTTGAGCAGTCGCCTTAACTTCAGTGAAACCATTTATGAAAGTGAGAACTACTCAAGTAAAGAACAGTTTACCTGCAATTTGCACCGATTGCTCACATTTCAATTCTGGATTGTGTAGCTTTTTGAGCCAAAAAGATTTAGATGCTCTATATGCAGAATTGTTGCATTCTCTTAAAGCAATGATTCATTCCAGTCGTGACTGAAAAGCTTAGGGCTTGCCTACAGTTGGAAATTTACCAAAATAGTTATTCTGGAAGAAGTCTTGGGGTAGCGGCTCTTCTGGAATTAAAATGCCCACACAGTGTTTGATAACAACGTCATTATTCTGGAAGAGGTGTTCTGTTACATTCGCAAGTGTTGACTTCCTTGTGTCAGAGGCTGTTGAGCAGCTTATCCTTGCTGTGGGATTTAAAACGAGAAGGTAAGAAAGGGTTTGTTTTGGTATCTGAGCATAACAGGAGATCTGATCTGCAACTGTGTTTTAAAGAGACCCATAAAACTACATGGGTAGAAACAACATAGCAGATTATTAGCACCAATGTCCTCCGACGTACTGGAGGCGTAACAGTGCAGCGGAACTTATTTTATGACCTGATTTCTTGTTTAAGTTTTCCACGAGCGATTGCCTGGGACATAAGGACACGTTGCTGTATTTTAGTAATACTTCTTCCTGGTTTCATAGTGCAGTTGCTAGCAGAAAGAAAGATTTTTTTTTGGTCCTTGTTAATTCTCAGCACCCTCATTTCACCACATGCCCCCCAAACTGATGCAGTGCAGGGTCACAATACCATTGAGCCAACGTGCTGCTTCTCTGGGAACATGTAATCTGGCAAGTCCTTCAGATGCTTTATTTCCCCATTGTTCTAGCTGAGGGACTGAGTCCTTGTGTTCCCTGCAGGTGTAAGGGCCACTTGTATTGATGTGAACCATTGAGAGAGCTGCTGAACAGCTTCACCCTGCGCTGTGTTGTACTGATCTTCAGTGGCACCAGGTTTCTCATGCTGAGACCTCCTTCAGGCTGGTTGAGGACCATACATGTTCCCCCAAAAAATTCTGTGCAACATCCCCATACCTTTGTGTACTGCCTCCAACCCCCTGCATTCCAGCCACGTGGAGACCTGCAAGGCTCACTGTGTTACACATGCTAAAACATGAGGCATTAAATTCAGTAGGAAGTGATTCTGATCAAATTCTTTGCGTTTGACGTGTGTGTGTGTGTTTATAAGAGTACTTTTTA
>JBCJKH010055953.1:0-15329 GCA_039877255.1 Loriculus beryllinus | reverse complement strand
GGGTTGCCCAGGGAAGTTGTGAGTGCTCCATCCCTGGCAGTGTTCAAGGCCAGGTTGGACAGAGCCTTGGGTGACATTATTTAGTGTGAGGTGTCCCTGCCCATGACAGGGAGGTTGGAACTTGATGATGTTAAGGTTCTCTCCAACCCTAACTATTTTATGATTCTATGATTCTATTTACAGTGGACTATGGTAAAATGCTACAAAACTTATCTTGTCACCAGATTAGACAGCTTTCTGGGAAGAGAGGCTTCCCAGTGACAAATACAAAACCCACAGGGAGGGAGACACTACAATTCAGTTAGAGTCACTTCCCTGGTATCAAAAAGTGTAAAATTTCAGTGATTTCTCTTCCTGCTGCTCAGTCTGTTCTGCAACAAAACTCCATGAAAGCTCTGGGCACCAGGGAGGTGCAAAGCCTGTGTAACTTCCACATAGGGATGGCTGGTTGGAGACTGCGCCTGCTCTGAGAGCCTGGCTGAGCCATTTTCTCTCTTCATTTCCCAAAGACAAGAAGGCTGCAGACATGTGGCATTTTCAAAGAAACCTGTATGGCCCCTAGGGTGTTGTTGACTGTAGTTTTCAGTAAGACACAGTATACTAATTCAGTTAAGGTTATTTTGAACACCCTGCCAACGTGGTTTGTTGTGCAGAGATTTTTGGCAATAAAAAGTGATGTATACTGAACCAGACATCCATTTTCTCTTGGCTGCTGTTCAGAAGCATAATTGTTTATCCAAAATATTTTTTCCCTTTTCCCTGAGATTTTTATAATGATACCTTTCACCATATGTAAAGACAAGAAAAGCAAATGATGCTGACAACTATTGGCCTGCAGAGGTTAATCTTCTTTAAATGAAACGTAAGGCCAGACTTTTCTTGTTAACTATAAAATACTGTTCCCACAGGTTTGCCTATTTTCAGTCTTAAATATCAGGTTTACACTTAACAGCTTGAGCATATGTATGCTGAAAACACCTACTCTAAAGAAATGTTGCACATACTTCTTGTTACGTTGCACACACTGTCCTATAGTTATACACCTCATTTATTTAGAGCTGCTAATGTTTCCAACAAATTCCTATGAAAGGTTTCGTACTGCAAGGTCCAAAGAGATTTTTTTTTGCAATTTCTTAGGATTATATCCTATGACTTTTGTTTGATGCTTTTACTAAGTTCTTGCTCCTAAATAATCCAAAACCCCATGCTGGGATTCCTTTGCTTATTTAATTATACATAAAGTTTTGAGGAATTTTAGATTTTTAAAGGGAGATCATTACATACCATGCATTTACTTTCTTCTTTTAAGATACTGAATGTCTTGAGGATAAGTTGTGAACATACTACAAATCAAAACAATAGACATAGTGTGTAAAATAAAAGGAAGCCAGGCTGTATGAAATTGAGAAACTGATGTTATTGCAGCTAGGCAGTGGGTATGCATGCACTTTAAATCTAGGAAGACAACCAAAAAAATGTATTTCCATTCTAAATTGCTTATGCTTATACTTACAGACATTCCTACACAGTATTGCACTACCATACTGCAAATTCTTTCACTGTTTCTAGTTACTCTTTACTCACTCTTTTTAATACAGAAAACTACTCATAACTGCAAGAAGGACTTTACACAGTTAGCCTCCTTAAGTATGCAGGGTTGTATGAGATTGGAACTAGAAGTCCCTTTTGCTTGTTAGTTGAGAACTTTCAGTACAGAATCACATAGAGAACCCAAAGAAGGACCCTTATAATGGCATTATTCCAGGGCCAGACATGAGCAGAGCCTTAAAGGGGCTCTGTGCAGTGCCTAAGAGTCTATGAGCTGATTTCAGGGCTTCTCAGTGTTATGAGCTTACAAGCATCTTTTGTATAGAGGCCTAGGAAACCTTACCAAGATGCAAAACAACGAAATAACCAAAAGGCATTCAGTGCCAGAAAGCATTCAGCATCTCAAAGGTGCAGGTCTTACACTTCATCTGCACATATTGTCTTTAAATACTCTGCATTTTATCCTGTTCTGCTAATTATGCTTCATTATGAATCGTCCACCTGTGATTGATAGGTAGAGCTGACACTGTTAATTAGGATTTTGTCCCTGCTTCCTTTAAACCCAGTGACAAAACTCCTATTGACTTCACATAGCACAGGTCAAAGCTTTAAAGAACAAGCTTTTATTGTACTCATATCTATTGCTAATACCTAGACACTGTTGAAAGATGATGAGTGTTCATGGGGAAATGGCTGGAGTCAAAGACACCTTGCATTTTGCTACACAGACCTCAATTTCAAACTTTTTTCATACTGTATACAGGAAAGATACCGTGGTGTTTGACCCTGGCTGAACATCAGGTGGCCAGCAAAGCTGCTCTACCATTCCCCTCGTCAACTGGACAGGGGAAAGAAAATACAATGAACAGCTCATGAGTTGTGATAAGGAGGGGAAGGGATCCCTCACCAATTATCCTCATAGGCAAAACAAGCAAAATGAGGAAAATTAATTTAATTTATTACCAATCGAATCAGAATAGGTTAATGAGAAATAAAACCAAATCTTAAAACCACCTTTTCTCTGCCTTCCTTCTTCCCAGTCTCAAGTTCACCTCTGATTTTCTCTGCCTCCTCCCCTGCAGCAGCACAGCGAGATGGGGAATGGGGGCTGTGGTCAGTTCATCATGCATCTTTCCTTCCTTCTAAGGGCAAGACCTTCTCACACTCTTCACCTGCTCCATTGTGGGGTGCCTCCAATGAGAAACAGTCCTCCATGAACTCCTGCAGTGTTAGTCCTTCCCACAGGCTGCAGTTCTTCATGTACTGCTTCAGTGTGAATGCCTTCCATTGGGGTGCAGCTCTTCGGAAGCCGGCTGCTCCAGTGTGAGTCTTCCATGGGGTCACAAGTCCTGCAGCAAACCTGGTCCATGTGGGGTCCTCTCTCTGTGGAGCCACAGGTCCTGCCAAGAGCCTGCTCCAGTGCAGGCTTCCCACAGGGTCACAGCCTCCTTCAGGTAATCCTCCCGCTTCACCATGGACCTTCATCGGCTGCAGGTAGATATCTTGTCTACTGTGGGTTCTCCTCCATGGGCTGTAAGGGAACAGCCTGCTTTACACTGTCTGCACCATTAACTGCAAGGGAATCAGCTCTGGTACCTGGACCACCTCCTCCCTTCTTCCCTTGGTGTCTGCAGGGCTGTTTCTGTCACATATTCTCACTCTCCTCTCCAGTTGCCATTGCTCCTGTGCAGTAACTCTTCCATCTTCTTAAATACATTATAATCGAGGTGCTATCACCATTGCTGATGGGCTTGGCCTTGGCTAGCAGTAGGTCTGTGTTGGAGCTATCTGGCACTGGCTCTGTTGAACACAGGGGAGGCTTCTAGCAGCTTCTCACAGAAGCCATCCCTCTGCTATCAAAACCTTGCCATGCAAACGCAGTAGAGATAGCTACCTTCGTAATGCACAGTTTTGCACTTTGAAATGACATAATTGTCAAATGAAATTAAACAATTTTTGAGCGGTATGTTCGTTTGCTATTACTGTGCATTCCAAAATATCAGAGGAATTCTGCATATCCCTGAATTCATTCCAGAAAACTGACACATTTATGGAAAATAGGTTTCAGTACCTTGTTTCCTCCCCCTATTTCACAGAACAATAATATTTTATTTATAGCATCTTGCTTTCTTTATAAATGTATTTCCTTTTACATGGAAGGAAAACATTTATAAACAATGACCCTACTGTGATATGGATAAGGAAGAATATCAGTAGGACAATTAATTCTTCCATATCAGACTTGAAAAAGGAAAAGATACAAGACTGGCGCATACTGTGCACTTCCCATGAGTGCAAAACTGCTGGTGGGATGTTCAAACGGACTGGTGTGGAAAATGCATTAGGAGGTACTCTAAAGTGTGGAAAAATTGGAGCCTGGGATTGCAAAAGCATATGTTTTCTCCACAACAAATCTGGCACCCAAGCCCTAACCCTGTTCTGGATATGTCACTATTTTTCCCCTGCTGTTATGGTCTTTATGCGGTTGTTACAGTACAATGTCATTCGAAGGCAGAAACAAGTAGGGAACTTCTAAGATACAAGAGGAGATAAAAAATATTTAAGGCAGAATTATTCATGGACACATGCTTTTAAGTAGAGAGAAGAAAATTTTTTTTGTAAATCGCTGACGTGTATATTTGCATACATAAGTATTAAGTATGATGAATCATGGGTCCTGAAGTTAGAATCCCCTCACACTCAGAATAACAACTATCAACATCCTAGTTCTAGAATTGCCATGGCATCAGTTTTTATGCAGGAGTTATCATATAAAATATCAGAAATCATTTAAAGCAATACTAACATGGGTAAAGTGCTTTGTTTGGGGTTTCTTTATCCATGGCTTTTTAGAGTTATTGGAATACAGCTGGGTTCATGCTGCCGCAGTTGGCAGATATTAGGTATCTAGTGAAATTCTTCACCCACTGGGTTTTGGGTCCCTGATAAATCATGCTTGAAATTAGCCTCGGGGGAATACACACCTTCAAGAGGCTAGATAGCTGACTCGCAAGCGCAAGCAGATAATCCCTTTTCCATGTTGTGGATTTAGCATGGTGGCTTAGGAACTTCGTATTTTATACTCCTATATACTTCCAAGTTTTGCTCTCTGCAGTATGCCTTCTGGCACTGATAAGCCAGGTGCCTTGTCCAGAGGCAGTCATACCTTTTGGCAGCCCTCACATTTAAGACAAACAGCAGCTACCTGTGCTACAGCCAACATTTCTGTTCTGCAGACAGGCACAGGACCAGCTGCAGAAGTTAGATGGTCGTTACCTCCTACCACGTGCAAATGATTAAAGAGATAATCATGATCTGCACTGTCCAAGCTATGGCCCTATACTTCCCAGATGAGTTAAATTAGTACAATTGCAGCCTGATTAAACCACATCTCTTGCATGTTAATTTCCTTCTGGTATATCTGATTCAATCAAGCTCCTTCCAATGGATCCACATTTCCATTTAGAGTATCACACCAGCTTTGCAGATCAAAGTGGACATTTATCAGAGTTCTTTTCAATGAATAGTTATACTATAATGGGGCCCTCGAAAGCTAATTTAAAATACATCAGCCTACATAGATCTTGTTTTCATACCAAGTTGCTTTTAAATAAATGTATGATTATGCCAAGAAAATGAAAAATGCTGTGGGTTTTTTTTTAAGTCTGCTAAATGCATACAGAAATATATTTATCTGATGAGATATATGAGGGAATTGGAAAAAAAAAGGTCTCTTCTATCTATAAAGATATGTGGTGGCAATATGAGAAATTATATATAGTGTTGTATACTTGTGGGAACTTAAGAACATAAGTCAATAATAAAATCACAGTTAAATCTGCTTAGATTATTTGTCAAGGAAATGTAATTGTATTGCTGAGTTGGTTTTAATTTCCACACTACTTAAGCCCATAACAACAATAACAAAACCCAAACCAAAACAAATCCCCCCAAACCAGAAAAAAAAAAAAAATACAAACCAGCAAAAGTAAGAACTTGAAAGAAATATATGGAAGAATGCAGTAATACCTTAGAAACATGTATGAATGCTTTATTTGGACCCTAACCACCTTATTTTAATGGACTGTTGACCATTTTTTTTTACCAAAAGAAGCCACTCATCTGGAGGGTTCTTTTGTTACTTTAAGAGATATTCAAGACACATATTTACGTGTTTCATAACATGAATAAAAATAAGTAAGACAAAAGGCTACAGCTTGCTCCTCAAAGAAAATGGGGTTTCATGTGAACTTTGCATGAAGTATGAGTCTACTGTAGAAATCCTGGTAAATATAATAAATCTCCAATAGCAATAATATTCAAATGCTACTATGATTAACTTAGTTCTAAAATGAGCTGAAAAGGATGCTCCAGGGTAACGGGAGCATATAATTAAGTTGCACTGATTTAACATTTGCACTGATTTAACATATTAATTACGAGCTAATCACAATGGTTTACCTGTCTCATAGCTAGGGGCTTCCAGAGATGTTAGAAAATACATTGTTATCATTATCACTACTACAAAAAAATATAATCAGAATTATTCTGTGTCTGCTGTTGTAGCTTTCTATTCCATTTATTTCTGTTTGATATCTCAAAATGGGGATGGGTTTTCACAAGTAAAAATACAGAGCTCTTTCACAGCAGGCAGACCAACAGCAAGTTAGAAACAGTCAACAGAAAAATATATTGCTGACTTTAACATTTTTATATTTTTTTTTTACCACTATTTTACTAGCACTCTACTCATCTGCTATCTGTATGCCCTGTGAACTGTCTATATAGCGCTGACAGCTGCTAGGTCTAAGCTGATGGTACTTACATGGTTGTTTTTGTAGTCTATAAACATTCTTTAAGGTAGGGCTTTGTTGAAAAATATTTCAGATGAACAATATTTTACAGCTGAAGCAAATTGCTGTGGCTTTGAATGGATGTGTGTAGGTCAGAAAGTGTAATTGTGCTTAAAGTTGGTCGTCCGTAATGGACAGGAATAGCATATATTCTTTGGGAAAGGTGAACCATTTACTTCTCATCAAATAACCTGCCATCTCGATATGTGTGGACCACAGCAGCGTCATGTGGCAGTGTATTCACCTAGAATTTTTACCTTTTGCATAAACTATTCTGAATTCCAGCTGACCTTTTCTGTTCCTCTCTAAATGGCAAGCTGATTGTTAAAGAACAAAAACTGGCCAGCTAGCATGAGACATTCAGCGTTGTGGGTCAAGTTTCTGTTATAGATGCCATTGGTGTACACCACTTACATGATAAGGATGGCTTTGTTACGTATCTACTTTAAATGTAAAGTTGTCACTTTTCAGATATTCATATAACGGGTGACCTCCACTTTGAAGTTTAACCTTCTATTATTGCCACTACCAGAAGTTAGGGGTTAAAGAAAAAAATGCAGCTAATTAAGGAATTTTAATATAGCCACACTTTGAAATTTTGTACTTATTAGATTCTTTTCCATTATTTAATAGGTGGGTATTTAGAATAAATGGAACCTCTTTAGCTATTTTTAATTTGAAATACTGAGGTTGAAAGATTCAATAGTATCCATATGGTGTTAACTCCTTTTTTTTGTGTCAATGTCTGATCTCACATTATTGTGTTGTTTTTTATTGACTCTAATGAAGTAAGTATTTTTTGTCTTATATTTGTTAAGATTAAGCTTCTTACTATGAGGCTGAGAGTCAGTTTCACCACTAATAATTAAGTTCAAGAAATTCAAGACAGTCACTTTGACTCAGTCAACTGCTTAAACAGAAACATCATGCACAATAAGTTAAAAGATCTACTAAATTCAGTGGAAAAAAAGCATGATTTCCACAATCAGTTCAGCTTACCCCAAGGAAAATCACCTGAAAGGCAGTTTGTGCCATTGGATTTCTGACTCATGTCTGACCAGCAAGGCTCAGAGACATTCAGAATTTATTAGAAACAGAGACTATTCCCAAAATTATACAACATGATATTTTCAGGCTAGTTGTTTTGAAATAACATTTTTGTCTCAGGTGAATCACAGATTTAAAAGCTGAGTAATGTGTCAGAATGGATCTCTGAGGTATGCCTCAGAGCTGAAGAAATATTACAGAAGTAGAAACATTTGCTTGGTGTTATGGCCAGCTAGAGAACATTACTTAGATCATCTTGGCCTTTGGCAGCAGTTCACACCTTCCTTCTCACCATATTATCACACTTTAAAATAAGCAGACCCTGTAAGAATCTTATAATAAATTGTTTATTATTATAAATGGTCTTTGGTACAATATTATCCAAGATAGGACAATAAATAACTCTCCAATACATCTGCATGTTTTAAAGGGTAATAACACTTAAGACAACGAATTGTGCCATATTTGACAAGGACTGCCTTAGGTTAAGCTCTTTACCTACGAAATGTATAGTACTGAATAATTTGGCTAATTGTACTCATAACTTTACATCCAAGTTCTCGAGCAATTAAGTAATTCTGTCCATAACTAATTGAATTTCCACTGGATTATTCTTCAGATGAGAACAGCTTTCAGAATAAAAGTGAAAGATACATCTTTTATGAACCCAAATTACTTCCTTTACAAGAAAAGGAACTAATAGTGAGTTACTTTTTGTTTGCCAGCAGTTATATCCATGAGATCAACTTTGCTTAAGACAGTTGCACTTATTAGTGCTGGATGTCATAGCATACTTCTGTTAGTGAGCTTATAATGTGTATGTTTCTGTGATGTTGAAAAATCCCTATTGCTTGCCTGCAAGGAATTAGGAGATTTGACTCACAGGTACATTCCCAATACAGCAGGAAGACTACTAGACTTTAAGAAGCTGGTGAAAGTATTTTGAAGCACTCCCTTATATAGAACAATTTCTGATTACATGTCTAGGTTGTCAGCATAAATTTCCCCTGACTTTTGCCTCTCATATATACATAAGTTAATAATTTAATGTTTACTGATATTAGTATCAATGCTATCGTTGTAATGATTATATCTACTATACCTTCTGCAACCAGGGGATAAACCAAGGTTTCTCAAAGTGACTGGTAAAATGTATTTTGTGATTTCAAAAAGATTTAAAGAGGTCTGTGCACCAAAGTGCTAATGTTTAACTCTTGAGAAGCAGGGCTGTATGAAAGACTGCAAAATTTAGCATTCAAAGAAGCACTCACAATTACTACTCTTTTTAAAAAAGCCTTTCCTTGTATGTAACTTCTGGGTAAATTTCATCACAGCTGACAATACACTGTAAATATGAAGTTCTTGAGCCTGCAAGGTAAGAAGCAGTGACACTTTGTAATCCTGAGTGATTTTGCTGTGTACATATTCATGTACAATACTGAATGGATAACAACACACTTCTTGCATCTGATTAGTCATGTTAGAAAAAGCCAGAGAGAAAAGTGTACACTCATAAGGGGTGAACTTCCAAAGTGGGGTTTTTTCTGCAGCATTAGTGGTATTGCTGAAGATTCAAATGGAATTATTCTTGAATTATTTCAAATGCACCAGCAACACTAAAGCTGAAGGTCCACACAAACCAAAGCAGTAAGTATACATTCCTCTAGTATTTGCACCAACATAAACTTTATCCTATATTCAGTATTAATTACAAAATATTTAGTTACAAACTGTTCTTCTACATGTGTTCAAGCTTACACACATTGACTGAGGTCTATAAATTTACTCTTCCATCAGAGCAGTATATAATCCTAAGAGAACATCCGAGCTGTGCAAGAAATCAGAGCTTGTGTTTTCAAACCTTATGAGTTGGCATATAATATTCAAATGCTGTATTTATTATACATGACAAGATAATAAGGTGTCATTAATACATAATCAGTATCCTATATTAGGAAAGCAACAAAGATGCAGTCTCTGACTTTAAACCAACTGTATCATTCCAGTGTATTACGCTGCAAAAGTTGCACAAATTTTCTGACTAGTTCAAAAGAGACAGAATCAATGTGTCTTGAATATACTGTTTTGTAGATCTGATCATAATGTTGCCAGTCTTTCCTGAGAGCCTAAGTAGTACTTTCTAACTGAACTCACACAGATGCATGAATATATCACAAAGCTGTCTTTGCCTTCAACAGAAGGATGGTTTTTGCTAAAAGGAAAATAGAACACCTGCAGCCTAGGAGGTCCGTAAGCCAAAAGGTGAATTCAAAACTACACATAATGAGTATAAGTCAGTCTTATGGAAGCCTGATGCATGCAACTTCTGAGCCTTAGAATGGTAGTACTGTGGATGATTTAGGACACCCTGTTTCCTCACTGCTTGCTCCTTGAGTAGATTTCTCAATATTTTCTTTCATTAACCTTTAATTAAGGTTTTAAGAATCTATAGCTCAGTGGCGTGTCTCCAGATTCCAACAGCAGGTAAATATTAATATTATTCATCACTGTCATTCAAACCCAATACTCTTTCCTACCTCCGTTGTATGTTCATATCAAAAAAACCATCCAATTGAAAGTATTATATTTAATTAGCAAATAAGTTCGCCTGTGGTAGTTCAAGCTATTTATCAAGTCTACTCTATCGAAAAGCTGCTGGAAAGGGAGATGGTGCTTGAAATAAGACCACTAACAAAAATGTGCAATGGGCTAGAGTTGTCATTAATAATTATTACGATTGTACATCAATACATCACACAATTAAAAGCACAATTATAACCCCATGACAGCTGTTAAAAGTAGCAATGTCTCAGACTTTATAGCATCTTTATCTTGAGAGATTCCAAATATGTAGTAGACGTAACAAGCTATGGCATGGACTCTCGGAAACAAACAGCAGTGGAAAACATTGTTAATGAGCAAACCAATCACTAACGTGCCCTCTTTTTTTTCTTGCACAAAATAAGTTTTTAGATGAGAGAATCACTGGCTAGCTCAGAGGTGCACAGCTAATCTAGAGACTCTGCTTTTCTCAAGAGCTCCTACAAGCTCTACACAGCTCCACAGCATGCTGAGCATGGAGCAGTGCCTCAGAAAGCAGGAATGTTGGAAAATGTGCCACCTCTTTCCAGGCATACAGATGATTTAAGGTCCTAGAATGACTTTTTCAGAGACACGACTGTAATTATTCGACCAATGCAATGGTGGTTTTGAGTATACCGAGTTCCTTGGATTTATCTCTCTCATACAGAGAAAAGACAAACCATTTCTTAACGCTTCCCAGTCCCATAAACATTCCCTAACGTCAGGACAGAGCAGCACGCATTGCTGAACAGAAAAAAACCAAGAAATGTGAGAAATGACAAGGATAGCACTTAAACAGCTTTTCTCTAATGAATTTTTAGGCTTTTTTCAAACTAACATGACTGGTTTTGTTATTTTCATCTTGTGGCTTGGCTTTCTTTGGACAAGGAGCATATACTTCGCTGAAAACAAATCAAATGCAGTCACAGTCTTAAAATATACTTCAATAACAGCTATCTGAATAACTTTCCTTTGACATGTCAGATATCCACCAAAAAGCCTTGGACCAACAGTTATTACTCAAAGAGCAAACAAGAAAGGGATGCATGAGCATAGTATACTGGCTTGTTTTTATACTGGATTGATTTTGGTAAATACGTTATCTGTACTGATGACAGTGGTGTCCTATATTGTAAATTCAAAGCATTTCACAAATGTCAATTAATTACAGCCTTGAGATAGCTGAGTGATAGGAAAGTTTTCAATCTCAAACAGATGGGGAATCACAGAAAAATTTTACAGCAAAAAGGAGCCACTCAAGTACAACTTGCTGCAACCTTAAGGAAGCTTAACTCTTCTTGTTTCTACAAGAGTTCTTATCCCTTCCTTCGTACTGCAGTTCTCCTAACCCTACTTGTGAGATTTTAGGAGCAAAAGAAAACTTGCAGATCTCTCAAACAGCCTTAGAAAAACCCCAATGCTAGAAAAAGATGTGGCTGAAGAGATGGCAGCTGGACAAACTGTTCTGACAACTATCCAACTTAAAAATCAGCCCTGGCTATGGCTGCAATGTCAAAGCAAATGTTAGTCCAGTGGCAACTCATCCATTTTGTGTGCTGGCCAAGAAATTATAAAATAACTCCTGTCATACCAAAGCCACAGTTGAACCCAAACTTTGTATGATGACAGAAAAGTTGAGAAACCCCAATAATAATAGCAGACTTAAAGCTGACTCATCTTCTCTGTTACAATATGAACAGAAATATCTGGATGTGGGGTTTTCTGTACTAGAAACATCTGCTGGGGCTCCAAAAAGAGTAACT
This sequence comes from Loriculus beryllinus, assembly GCA_039877255.1. Taxonomy (NCBI): domain Eukaryota; kingdom Metazoa; phylum Chordata; class Aves; order Psittaciformes; family Psittacidae; genus Loriculus; species Loriculus beryllinus. The sequence continues at coordinate 3,535 of JBCJKH010055953.1, read as the reverse complement.
GCCTTATTTCACATTGTGTACAGAATCTGGGGGAAAGGCAGCTGAAAATGCACAACATGCTACAATGCCTTTTCTTTTTTCTTTCTTTGGAGGGGAGAGGAAAAGAGGCATCTTCCTTCAGACATGGGCTGCAACAGCAGCTCTCCTAGAAGTCTGACACTGGTGCAAGGGAGAAGGGAAAAATGAGAGAGAACATTGCAAAGCATCTCCATACCTATGGCAAAGAATCCCATGGCATTTTCTGTCACTGTACCAAACTTCTGTACCTATTGCTTAAGATTCTGAGGGAAAAAAGCTATAAATGAAAACCTGCACTAAGAAAAGGAATCTTTAATTTATGCTGAAAATGTCTGAGATGCTGCAAAGCTACAGAAAAATAAAAACAAGATACAGAAGGGGTATGGAGGGTGTCAGAAGTCTCTCATAAATCAAAGGTCTTCCTTTTCTGAACAGACAATTTTAATGAATTTGTTCCTACAGGTTTTTAAAATTAATGAGTCAGCCTATTAAGATCAAACAAGGGAAAGGAGGTTCTGTGTGTCTTAGTTTATCCGCTCTATATGCAATTATTAATCCAGTGTAGAAAACAAAATCTTCACATAACCTACCCGAGACACATACCAGTTATTAGGCAACACTGGTTTTTTATTTTGATTAATGACTTTAGCAGAAATGTTCTGAATAACTGAATAAATGGAATTTTAACTTATTCCTGAAAGCCACTGTCTTGCATAGGTATGGAAAAAGATTAAAAAGCACATTAACATCTGGTCCCTAAAACTTCTCTTTTCATGAAAATTTCAGTGGCCCTTAGTAGAGTCTATCCACTGAACAGAGTCAAATAGTTCCAGTATCTGCTTTTACTGTTATTTGTGGAAATAGATGCCTGGGGACAGTTCCTGTCGAGAGAAATAAACCTCACCAGCCAGATAAAAGTGGGCAAGCAGGAAGCACATTAAAACCAGCATCCTGCGCTGTGAAAGGAAAGTGATAAGAGCTGATCCTGGCTTTCTATGGCAGATGAAAGACGCCTTTAACCGAGTATTTGGTTAATAACTGCTTATCTCATCTCCAGAGAACCTCTTTGGACAATATGATTGTTCTTTTTTTTTTTTTTTTCCCCTTGTTTCATAGCAGGGTTATTTTGTGTTATAAAAGGGGGAAAAATAAAGCCCTGTACAAAAAAACCCCCAACAGTTTTCTACATGGGCAGAGACAGGGCTTGGGCTGCTCTCAAGATGGAAATTTGCATTATTGCCTTTAAATAGTGGTTTCATTTCTAAGGGCTTGCATATATGGGACTTACTGTTCCTTTAGGCAAACTTATCCAACTTGGATCTGTACTTGCTGGCTGAAGCTTAGCTGGCTGCTGGAACACTGCTCTGGAAATCTAGTGATGCTGAGCCACAAACCTATGTTCAGCAGTGAAGGCTGATATCCAGTGATATCTGAATACCCAACAGTGTTTAAATGAGACAAAAAATTTATACCACTCTTCACATAGCCAAAGAGCTACCTATCTCCCTGCCAGTTATGCAGCTATTTTTAACCTGGCACCTTTTGAATACAAAGCCATAGAAATGAAATGTGGACCACTGCCTTTGCATGCCACTGCCAATTTTTAGTAGAATACTTAACATCTGTTTTAGTTTGAACTACTGAGAGTCTGTACCCAGAGCCGGGGCAGAGTTCCCCCCTTGACCCTGCATTGTGGGAGCTGTATCAACAGCCTGCTGCCTCAAAAGAGCAGGATGCTGTCGTGGAGTTTATTCTCAAGTTCCTGAATAATTGGGTTCATAACACCACTGAAAACTTCCTGGAATAACCATCTTATTTTACAGTGCATAGTATATCTAAGAAATAGGCTGTTAGGAATGCAGGTTACATATTTAACATTGTAAACTAAAGTGGGTTTGCAGCATTGTGAACAGTGATGTGAAGCATTTTAAGACCATGCCTGGCTTAAGTTTGCCTGAGTTTTCCACTTGGCCATTTGAAAAAAGCTTCTAGGCAATGAATGGTGAAGTCAGACTATCAACAGCAACCTTCTCTATTGCTGCAATGAACCAGAGGTACATAATATATGACCAGTCAGGGTGTCTGGCTTTTAAACTGGTACCAGCATGAATTATTCTTGTCCCTTCGGAGGGACAGATAACATCATAGCTGAGATTTGTAAATCTATCCCCTGCTCATCCCTCATTGCAATTTGTGCTGCTCTGATTTTGTGTCTAGACCCTTCTGAGCGCAGAGTCCAGCTTGTTGAGCACCAGTCAGCTAATGTCATCCTTGGCTCTGTGGACTGCATTTTATCTTGAAATGCATGTGAAAAAGGAGACAGTATGAGCTAGCCCATGCTTATCAAGGCTGACATAACAAGAGGAAATTCTGTTGAAGGAAGGCATGGGAATTTGGCATGCAGATGACAGACAAAAGATACATTACATTTCCAGGGCTGTGTGGCCAGTGATGTCTCTCTTTTTCTGACAGATTCCCATTTGTTGTTTTGCTTGTTGGCCTTTGACAAGTAATTTGCTGCTTCATATTGGTCAGTCTCAGGCCTTCTTTTGACAGGCACATGAGAAGAAGGGTGCAGAATATTTTCCTTAGCATTTCTAAACTCGTAAGCACCTCCCAAGGAGAAAAGAGTAATGAGAACTCAGCTTTTGCTTTCTAATTCTGAAAGAAGTGCTTGAATATCACAAGGAGGAAAAACATCTGACTTCTTATTTCATTTCACACACTCACATACATGCACACAGACTCACACACAGAAGCATATAGAAGAAAGACAGATATGCCTGCAGGGCTCAGGCTGAATTGAAGAACAAAATGTTTTAATGAATATTTTGATCAATCTTGCCAAATTGATTTAGAGTGTGACTACAGTCTGGGAATTTTTCTCATTAGTACTGAACTTCATGATAGAAGAACATGGAGTGGTGAGCTCATTAGTATCAGCCTGTCTACGTCTGAAGGCGTACATGATGACAGGATGACACAAGCGACAAGAGAAAGAGGCTGTGGTGCTGCATGTTAAAAATACCCCATGCAGTGCTGCTCTGAAATATTAATTTTACTAACATAGTTATTGAGATCAGTTGCACTGAATTAATAGAAGAATGAGGTGATTTTAAAGCATTTCCCTAAAAGGAAATATGCCAGATCTTTCAGCCAAGAGTGAAACAAATATTTTAGCATCTGCCTTGTATTAACAACTCCCTTCAAAAAAGCAGCAGCTATATTACACAGGAAATCATGGTTTCCCTTTATTGAGCATAAAGATACACAAGATAGCTGGATAAGCTTTACCTGCAATAAATCCATGTTCTTAGCAAAACATTGTTACAAAGAAATAAATGAATACAAATAAAAACAAGAGTAAGAGCACAGATGAAGCACACAGACCTGTGATGCCATGATGGACTGCCAGTCTACCTTGCCTTCTTCTCCTGACTGTAGCCAAAGCATGGCTGTAACTCCACGGAGCCATGGAGTGGCTGCCACAGATTAACCTGTCAGCTGAAACCATTTC
>JBCJKH010055951.1:5568-22384 GCA_039877255.1 Loriculus beryllinus | reverse complement strand
GTCCTCAACATAAAAAGGACACGGAACTGTTGGAACAAGTCCAGAGGAGGGCAACGAGGATGATCAGGGGACTGGAGCATCTCCCATATGAAGATAGGCTGAGGAAGTTGGGGCTTTTCAATCTGTAGAAGAGAAGTCTGTGTGGAGACCTTTCCACTTGTCCCTCTGCACATCAGCCCTGTCCTTCAGAGCAGAGACCCAGATTCAACAGTATAGGTGGAGAACACCTGTATTTCAGCTTAGTTTAGAGTGTTATAGCTTTGCCTATGGCCTTATGTAGAGTCTATGACTCTATTTTCTTTCTCTAAATAAAAATTTTGCATCCTTTGAAGCTTGAGTCCTTTGAGGCTAAGACCTAAATCACAGTTTCTATACTTCTTGGGCTAGTGCTTTAGCTCCTGTGAAGTGCAGAAGAGAGAATGGCTTTCAGCGCTTCTGCCTTTTTCATTTACTCTTTGAAGGCTCAAATATCCTGTCTACAGTTGTGTATCCACACTGAGGGCATGCAGACAAATCTGTGTTTCATCTATGGATTTAGGCATTCAACATGAATGTTTGAATTTCTAATCGAGTGTAGAGAAATGTCAGGAAACATCAAGTATTGTCACACTTAACCATAAATCCACGATAGGTTCTTTAAAAACATCTCGTAACCCACATGGGACCGCTCCAGTAGAGCAGAAGAATCAGCCTATTGTAGCAGCTTAAACAGTCTGCCTTTACCTCTTTTTCATTCTTTTCTGTATAGACATGCTCAAATTTGAGTGTGAGGGACCATAACCAATGTCTCCACCTGTCATTGCTATTGACAGAAATCTTCAGATCTGAGGTGATGGGCTGAATAAGTAAAGAACAATTATTCCTCCTTACATTTTAAACAGCAAATAGTAGCACAAAGAGAATTACATTTAATAACACCAGACTGAGGTGTCTTCATGAATGATAATATGACAGTCTAGATACTTGACAGTCTAGCTTTGCCCAGCATTTCAAATACATGTTTATGCCCATACAAAGTCATACTTCTATTCTAGGTTTTTTTCCATAACGTTTGTTTAACCATGAAGCTCCACTTAGCTGAATCTTTTTCAACAGTGTCTCCTAACTGTGGCTGTTTTGTAGTATATGATGTTGATTATATAAGGTAAATATAATATTCTTATGAAATTTCACAATAAGAATGATTACTGTTTACCTTTTTATTTTTCAGTACAGCATATCAGGAGGTGTTATGAGGAACAAAAACCATAGTTATTATATCTGTGGATACTAGCCATGAATGCAAAATTCATTTTTAGAGAACACTGATCTTTTAAAAATTTTAATGATTTCCAAATTCCCCATAAATATCATCTTTGGGGGCTATCTTATATACTTCATATCCTGTCTAGAATGTTCTGGTTCAGATCACAACTCCCAGTATTGGTAAATTAGCAATTCATACAAATACTCACCTTTGCTTCAAAGACAAATGTTTGATATCTAATGTGGAAAACCAAGGGGAACTAATAGCAACAGAAGTGTCACTACTTTGCAGCAGGTCTATAGCAAGGGCAGAATAACCAGAAGCAGGTAACAACTGCTGCTCTAATCTGTACATTTCTCTAAAAAACATCCTAACAATGCAGTGACATAAGTATCTATTCATTACAATCCTACAGAAATGCAGAAACCTGTGTTCTTGTGGCCCCTGTAGTTGTAGAGACATCTAAGGAAAGTACGAATGCAGCTGATGCGGATGCTGCTTTCACACACCCTGAAGCTGCTCTGTGGCGGATGCTGCAGGAGTGTCAGTATGCTGTGGGAACTGCAGTGGCTATATTGAAGATTTTGTACCAGTGGATCTCTCTCCACACTAGGATGCATGATTCCTGCCCAGAATGCAGGAGTACTATGCTTAGTACTGCACATAAACAAATGTATGTAATTTCACACAGAGTGAACAGAAATCTTTTCCATCCATTTTTCTGCAGCATTTGAAAGACTCTCTGGTTTTTCTACTAAACAACATTTTTCCCACGCATGTTCATATTTTGCAGCTCTGGTAGCATTCACTTTCCTGTTAATTTAAAGGCAATTAGGCAGACTGTCTAAAGCTGCATGTCAGCCCTTCTCTTTTCCCATCTTGTGTTTTCCTCCAGCATCGATATTTCCCTGCCTTGCTCCCACAAGCCACAGGCTACCAAAGACGTTTATTTACACTTCACCTGTGCTCAGTGCTGGACCTTAGTACAATTTCTTCCTAGAGTGTTAACACACCATATACAAAAGCTCAAATCTGACACTTTTAATGTCTCAAGTCTTTGCTTTTGTCAGCTGTCACTAGCCATGCCTCCCTGGAGGAAAGTGCAAGAAAGAATATCAGGTCAATTCCTGTAGAACACTTCTAAGAAGTGCTTAGATACCATAAGGCTGAAGCATAATATAAGACCCTATATAGATTAAGCAAAGCATGAAAACACATTCAGCAGCAGCAGTAGTATGCATTTCATTCTCCACCTACAAGGCCAAAGAATGTGGTTCACTCCCACACCATCCATGCAATGCTCATTACAGGTGGTGATGAGGTGACACATGAGAGTTTCTCATAAAAGATTTGTGTGGTACTGTAATTACCTTAAATATTTTGAAGCTGGTTAAATCTTTGGGGTAAACAGTTAACATTAAAATAACATTAATTGCATAATATAAATTTTAAATACATCACAATTTAAAAATAGCTTAGTTATTAGCATATCTAAATTATGCATTTTGATGAACTCTAAGTAGATTATATTAATTATAATTAGGGCATTTTTTCTGTAATAAAAGGTAAGAGACTTTAAGAAGGACGTAACTTCTACTAATTTGTTTCCTTCATTCTGATTTCAGTTAAATCATTAACCAAGTTAGAAAAATGCTTTATTACATATTTGCCCGAGAGACCTGAATGGCTCAATAGGAACTGCTTGTTCTTTCAAGGAACAGTCAAGTCAAGCTAATTACTTTCCAGGCTAAACCTGCTCGTGCAAGCCAACTCCAGCTGAATTTCTTCTCAGAAGAGAAAGTTCATTAATTCTACTTATTCACTACTTATTTCCCATAAATATCATTACTTACACAATGACATTACTCTGTTCCTTAAAAGTGGAGAATATGAGTGCGAGTCGATCTGGTCCAACCCAACTCCATGCTGATTATGAAAAAAACCCAAGACAGTATCTATCTAGTAAATTGCCACCATGATGCAAGTGAGCAGAGCAGAGCAAAGCCTCTGGGATACTGAAAGGAAATAAGCAATGACTCAAGGTCTGATCTCACAGTAGGTGAGAACAACATCATTTAGCACAGATGCTCTTTCACTCCTTTTGATTCCCTCCTGGGAAATAATGATTATTGGAACTCCTGACTGCTGTGTTCCCAAATAATAATCTTTCAACAGTAGGTAAACACACAGCATAAAACAGTTCAAAGAATTGTGTGCCAGGATGCAAATAGCTCCAAAATGGCTGTGCCTAAATTCTGGAATATTTCCTTTCATGTCTGTGCTGAGGCAAGTCCTGACTACTAAATCCTGTAACACCATTTCCTTTCTCCTCCTTATGTCCTGGGAAGAATGCCCACTGTGTTAACCCAAGGGAGTTCATCCAGGAAAGAGCCAATTGGACCTAAGATCATGTCCAGGACTCCAAGTAATACCAAAGCACACAGCAGAGTGTAGCCAATTGTGTTTAAGCCTATGTTTAAAGCTTTTTTGAGCAAGATTCTTAAATTTGAGCAGTATTGTTAAGCAACAAGATCCTTCTCAGCCTTCCAACTAACATGGTAAAAGACAAATTCACAAAAAAACAACTGGGCGAAAGTGATGAAGCATCCATTCCTCCACACTCTCACTTCGTACAGCATGAAATGAGTTCTCATACTCAAAATGGGGATAATTTTTTTCATAAAAATAAAAATAGTATACTTAATGATCAGGATGGCATTGGAGGTTCTCAGGAACCACTCATGATAGAAGAACCTCCAGAACACTGACCTTTACTTCTGATTTCTGAGCAATATACTTGTATCCTTCTGTATCATTACTATAAATATCGCTAGTTGACCTATGATATTATCTGCTCTAGGGATATATGCAATTTGGTACAACAGCTGCAAGTATGACTGTTTTTACCAGACTTAGGCAAAAATAAAACAAAACAAAAAAAAAGAGGCTACTTTGGATTTTGCCTTTATTATTTAAGTTCAGAACCTGGAACAATATTCTACATCAATGACAAATCCCATGTTACCTTCTATCATGAAGAAACAAAGTGTTAAATTGTAGAAATTGAATTAAGAGTAGGGTAGAAGAATTGACATGTACTAGGACATGATCAACATGGGTTACACCAGGCAATATGTCTCTCTATTTAAGTCTGCTGCTGCAAAGATTTTATATTTTCAAAGTCTAAAATTTGTAATACCCATGTTAAGTCATTTCTGGTTAGAGAATTCGTTCCATAGGTGATTAATTGTGGTCCAAAAAGTCTGTTGGGAGAAAAGTACGGCACTCTGAACAGGACAATGCTAAAGAACTGTGTACAAAGATCAAACGCTTTTACACTGTCTTCTGATGTGTGAATCAAACATACCATCCTTCTAATATGACACTACTACACAGAGTAGTATGGAGTCTCCTTGAGTTAGTTTTTATAGACCTTCTGGTTTTATTATTACTGTATCCTCTTGGTTCAATTCCTTTTTTGTCTTTCTCACACTGGAAAAAAGCTGTCCAGCTCTTGCAGCCTGATAAATGTAAATTCTTACATTATAACCATATGTCATTAGGGGAACAGTATTGATTATTATTACATTGCATAGTCTGAGCATCTAAACATTTTCACCATGAACTTCTATGGGCTATAGGGATACAGCTGCCCCGTGGGCTGCAGGAGAATCTCTGCTCCAGTGCCTAGAGCACCTCCTTCCCTCCTGCTCACAGACTTGGGTGTCTGCAGAGCTTATGTTGCTCTCACATGTTCTTACTCCACTCTCCAGCTTCAGTTGCCAATACATAGCTTTTTTTTTCCATTCTTCTTAACTACGTTATCCCAGAGATACTGCCACTGTCACTGATCGGCTTGGCCTTGTCCATTGGTGGGTCCAACTTGGAGCCAGTTGGCATTGGCTCTATCAGGCACAGGAAAAAGCTGCCAGCATCTTCTCACAGAAGCCACACCTGTACCACCCCTGATACCAAAACCTTGCTGTGCAAACACAATACAACATACAATCTAATCAATTTGACAAAACAGTTTGGAGAAGGTGCATAGCCAAGTAGAACAATCTTTTTTTCCTCATAGCCATGCAGTCAAATCTTCAGCTGTAAACTGCTGGCAAATGTCAATGGTGAAATTGCTTTCAATTTAATAAATTACTATACCCGTTCTTAGCAAAACTTACCATTGATCTTCTCATTCACCTGTGTTGGTGTGATTTCATTTAATATATCCTCATCTAGAACACTGTTTTATTTTTGGCTTGACCCAAGGTCCCATGGATTTCTGGCCAGGATTCTCATAGCAGTTCCACTGAATTCAGCAAGAAAGACTGCAGAGTCAAGATATCAGAATCCAACCAGAGAAAGAATAAAATTATCAGCACTATATAGATAAAGTAAACCCTTCAGAAATTAAACTATTAGCGCTATGGTCTCAGTCTGTAATCTCCCTATGTATAGTTGTAAGAAATTATTTCTTGGCAATGTGATAATAATGATTGGTAATGTCATATGTTATGCTATAGGCTGTGTGTTCACCATGTTCCTTGAAGGGTACTATTTTTAGGAGATGATGGCACATATTGTACAAAGACCACCCAGAGCAGTAAGGAATAGCTGGCAGCAGGTGAGACTTCTGCTTAGAAAAACCATCTGTTCCTGTAACTTGCACCAGCACTTACCAAGCAGCATCCCTCTGACTCTGCAGGCAAAAGCATGTGAGGTCCAGTCCTTCCCCAGAACGTTTCTCCATGGAGAAGCAGTGAATGTCTTACCACACACTCACTTTAAGGTATCAGATTGCTCTTTCAAACTCACCAATGTTTCATTGTTCTTTCAGTTCTCTGAAGGATGAAAATAGACTAAAACATGGTTTAGTCAGGAAGAGAAAACCTGTTTAGTAAAAAAAAAAAACAGTGTTAACTTCACTGAAATAAGTTATTTTATTGATGCTGAAATGAATTCCTGACTTGAGAAGTAACTGTCATTGAGGATTCATTTCAAAAAGAACTGCAAAATAAAAATGAGGTGATGAGAAAGGATAATTAACATTTGTGCCATCTCTAATATCACAATGATGTAAGAGGTCATACCTGCATGTCGGGTCATAGCTTGGAAAATGTGATTTGCTGACTTGTTCTCATCTGTTACTTACCAGTGGCAACAGTTGTGTATGACAGTCATGAGCATCTTAACTGAAACTAATTACTTAAACTCAGAAAGGTTTGAAGAGCCCATGTTCACTAATTATCAAGGTCATTCAAGATGAAAGGAGTCCTGTACATGACTAATTCTTTTAAGGAGGTATTTTTAATTAAATTTGATTCATGGACTAATTAGCAAACATACTTAAAAAAATCTCAAAAACTCTATTGTGTTCAAAGAATAAGAATAGTAGTTAGGAGGCTATTACTACATAGATAGCAAAAACATTGAATCCTGCTCTTGGATCAAAAATCAGAGCAACCCTGTATATGGAGAAGCAAAGACATAGTAATAATAAACACGTCACAGAGATTGCATAATATTTTACCTGATAAATAGATGTGTGTTACAGTCCAACAGCATTATAATTACTGGAACACAGCAGCACTGTTCCTTCATATCACTCAATCATTTTAAAGCCCTGGAGCTGATGCTATCTTCATCCATTCTTTTTCTTTACCATTTTTGCTGAAAAAAACAAAAACCAAACAAACAATCCAAACAAAAAACAACCACTCCAACCCAACAAACTTGAAATCACCACATTCCTACCTCCAGGCTGTATTACAAATGTCAAGCAGAAGATCTGAAGTTTATCAAAGACACTAGTCAAAGCAAAGATATAAACATAGGATCATGTCATACAGGCATGAACCACAGAAAGCCATGTCATAGAGCTTTAGGGACTGTAACGTTTACAACACAGGAAAAGAGATATTAGAGTCATCAGTGACAGAGTCAGAAATTATTCGGTCTGTGTGCAGCAACAGCTGAAGTAAGACAATAGAACAGTGAGCAACACGAGAAAGGATATTGAGATGAAACAGATATTATATAAAACTTTGGGATACCCATATCTTGATTATGATATGTAGTTCTGGTTTCCACATCTCAAGAAAGACAGAGTGGCATTAAAAAAAACTACAGAGAAGGCCATCTAAAATGATAAAGCAGCTGCCTTATAAGGAGACAAGAAATGCCAAAATTTCAGTTTGACAAGGGGAAGACTGGAGAGTGATATGGTCAGGATTTACAACAAAAACCCCAACAGATTTGTAGAATAGGCTGGAAGATCAACTACACAGAAGACCTCAAAAGGTCATCCTTTCACTTCAAGAAGTCTGCTAGTCCTGCCCCCTACTCTAAGCTGGGCAACTTCAAATTTAGAAGGCTGCAGGTTAGGTGAGTGTGGAGCTGGCATTCACCAGGTCCAATAATATTAAAAATAGGGGGCACTGAAACTGGCAATAAGTTTAAAACAGATACAACAGAGTTCTTTTTTATATAGAATGTAGTGAGAATTTATTTTCAGACAGGTTATGGAGACTGATAATTTAAGCATGTTCAAACTAGACTGTCATGCCCTGTATATGTCTGAATCACTATTCATCCCACAGCTTTAGAAACAGAAGAGGCTTGTGTGAGGCTGCATCATCACAGGTCCACGTTCTTTCCCTGCATTGTTCAGGGCACCAAGAACCATGAGGCTGAGAGGATGGTAAAACTGTGTTCTCAGCTGCTGGATGTGGAATGTCTCCCTGCCTTATATAAGTTATGAAAGGACAGTGGACTCATCCCAGCTTTTTCTATAACATGCTTAAGTACCTGGGGGATTGTAGTCCTAAATGAAAAGTGAATGACTCTCCTGCAAAGATTGCCATTTCCTATTATTTCCAAAATAATATCTTGAAAATGAATATCCCAAAGGATTCAGTGAATATTTCTTAATACTGTGAGATCTGGTCATTTCAATTTACATATATAAAACAGATCTGCTTCTTTTGGATACAGCCTAGTTCACACTTCAATTGCCTTCTGGATATGCATTGACTTGTATCTTGATCAATAAGATTAAAAAGCCTGTTTCTTGCCTTCTTTCAGAAAAATATTTCAAAAGCTGTGATAAATGTTCTGTGTCTCAACCTAAAAATGGTATCTCTCCTACATGTGGATAAACAATTTCCTAGGCAACTCACAAAAAATATTACATACAGAGATATTACTGAAGGCTTTTAATATCTTCAGGAGTTTCACGCTTTCTTTCTTTTAAGTAGTGAAAACTTATTTCAAACACATATATGGAAAAAAATTAAAGGATAAATCTTGAAGAGATTCTCGGTACCACAATGGATTTTTTTCTGTATTTTTTTCTCAAATTGTATTGGATAAGTCCACAGTACTCTGTGGGTGTCAGACAGTACTGCTTAAGGTACAATAAAGTTAAAATAGATATCTAATACAAATAAATATTTTTTCTGATGAGAAGCCCAGCTGAATTACTGGCTAATAAAGCAGCACTTGTGTCTTGACCAAGGAAACTTACAGCTACTACTAAGCAATCTCTTGATATGTATCTTCAAAGCAATGGGTAGACATACTCTTCAGAACAAAAAGTATATTGTCATTCCCTGAATAGCAGGATCTCTTCCTTTTCTCTCCTTCACTTGTTCTGCTTATCTCACTGGAAAAGAGAAGCCTGCTCCCTTTGCTCACATTAGTTTGCATTTGGGTTGTGGTGACCTACTTTCAACAGATGGAGGGAGAACAGCCCATTCTTGTCTTGGTGGTTAGTGTACTCCTCTCTGAAATAAGCACTTTTCATTTAAACCCTGCAAGTTTTCTACCTTGGACAAATCTAAAATGGAGGTCTCACATTCTGGTCAGTGCTTTCAATAGCAGGCTGTGCAAGCCCTAGGTGGCTGTCATCACCTTAAAGCCACAGGTATCTGCAGAAGTTCAAGCTGTGAATCCTACCTTCATGTAAGCATCTGCTGCCAGGCTGCTGGTCAGTGTCTGAGCCTGCGGACAGCTGGGTGTCTGGACACAGTCCTCAGTCCTGTGATGCCTGTCAGCTGTTTTAGCTTAAATGCCTGCCTTAGCAGTATAAATTCTGCTCCCAGAGCTCTTAGCTGTCGATTTTGCAGCCTTCGGTGCAATAATGCCTTCATTTCTTTTTGAATATAGCCTATGTGCTTTGCTGGCTTAAATTCCCCTCTACAACATCAGAATAACATTATGTTCCTATCACTTAGGTTAACTGCATTAAACATTGAGAAATATAACCATGCTGGTCCATTCTTGCATAGTGATGTACATCCTCAAGATGGCTAAGCTGTCTGTCTGTTCCTTTATTGTGCAAAGCAGCCAGCCTACAAAAAAAAAAAAAAAAAGCCTTGATTTGGCTAAGCACTGAGGCATAATCAGCCACTGCAGTAAAAGAAAAAGGAGCCCTTTTTCTGCAGGAAAGCTTGTCACAGGTTGTGTGAGAGGATGTGCTTTCCTCCAGCACACTTTTTGCAAACCCTGTGCGGCTGAAGGTGCCCTCTGGAATTCTGTCATGGTTAAAATCCTGTTTCACATGCTGCTCAGTGATAGTCTTTTCGGGTCAGCATAATGCTGTTGGGTTGTGGGGATTTTTTTTCCTATGATACCCTTGTTTTGAGTCCTGTTTTTATTCTTTTAGCTTAGCCTTGCAAACCCATAGTGTGCGCTTTCATGGCTATGCAGACGTTATTTGATCTGATCTCCTCTTCTGCCTCCTATGCTGCAGTTTGTACTTTGATCAACTGTTCTTATTCAGTAATGTGTATCCTACAGCTCCATGAAGTACTAGCTGAACCAAACCAAAGCAGAAACTGTAAGATGTTGTGGCTGTTCAGTTAGTGCTTCTTCTATGGTGGTCTTCTGATCCTCTCTAGAACTTAAGGAAGAATGATAAAGCTTCTCTTAACTTGCTAAAACTGTCATCTGAGAACTGCCTGACATTTATTTGTTTTATTAATGTTCCAGTGAAAAAGGGGACATATTGTGGCTAACTCTGCCTGTGATCCTCTTTGATTTTTGTTCCCTTTGATCTCTGCCCTAATACTAAAGGTCATTCATTAATTTTAAGAACTACTGAAGCATTTTGTTTTCTCAAGATCGTCAGACATATATTCACTTGAGGAGCCTGTGTTTTTTACCATATCACAGCTGTTTTTTTTTTCATCTAGAAGGTCTGTTTGGACTCCTGGTATTTCTAACCAGCAACTACTTACTCTGCAAACATTTCTAGGAATTACAATGGAAACAGTTTTGGAGTTTGGTACCAACAAACTTGAGGATAGAGAACACTGATCTAATGCTCTGAGGGAGTCTTGAGATGGCTCTTATTTCCTGGGCTGCCTGAAAACAGACAAGAAGGCTATGCAGTAGGATTATCACCCTACTTAGGGTTTTAAACAGGCCATGTAACCAAAGAAAAATACATAAAAGCAGCCCTTCCTCCTCCCTCCTTCCCCACTTGACTGCAGCAGCGCCAGCTGATGTGTCAGAGCTCTGCAGAGCTCCCGCAGCACCAGCAGCCTCCCACACAAGCAGACACGTGTGCCTCAAGAGGCCAACACAACCAACATAAACCCTCCTGAGGTACCTGGTTCTCCCACTGGCTGGAGAGGGAGAGAAGGTGACTCCAGACTAGCCCTGAAGGGCCTAAAATTAAGAGAAGGGAATCCATGCCTTGATGTTCAGAAAGGCATTTTCAAAGAGCTCTTCAACTCAGCCTTAATTTGCAGTTCAGGGCTACATTCATTTGCAAGCATCTGACTGAAATTTACTTGGCATATAATTCTACTTGAACAACCTACATTTCAAAACAGCCTAAGGAAAGGAAAAAGCTTTTCCTCTATAAAGCCAGTCTCTAGGAAAAAAAATAAATTAACCTCTTTCCAAAGAGGTTTATAAAAGCAAAAAATGTTTACTGATATGTTGCAAAATGAACAGCAAGTTTGTTGCACTAGGCACAAGAATCGCTTTAGAAATTGTTCTCAAAAGTTAGCCACAGAGCAGACAATGAAAGGAAGTATGAAAAAAAGAGGTGGGAAGGTCCAGTTGCCACTTGTACATTGCTCCTCGAAGGCCCAGTCATAATAGATATGAAAGTCGCTGCAAACACATTCCTGCAGAATTTTAAAATTAATAATAGCTTCTGTGCAAAGGCAGGGTACAAATTCTACTTATTCTCCTATGCAGACAGGCAGAGAGAGCTGGGGTTCTTCAGCCTGGAGAAGAGATGGCTCTGGGGAGAACTTAGAGCAGCTTCCAGTACCTAAAAGGACCTAAAGGAAAGCTGAGGAGAGACTTCTTACAAGGGCATGCCAGGGATAGGACAAGGAGAATGGTTTTAAACTGAATGAAGATAGATTTAGATAAATATAAGGAAAAAAGTCTTCACTGTCGGGGTGGTGAGGTACTAGAACAGGTTGCCCAAAGAACCTGTGGTTGCCACATCCCTGAAAGTGTTCAATGCCAGGTTACATGGGGCTTCGAGAACTTGGTCTAGTGAAAGTTGCCCCTGCCCATAGCAGGGGTGTTGGAACTGCTGGAAGCTTTAAATTCCCCTCCATTCTGTGAAACTTCATTTGATTTTAAAGCCTTTCTGAATTATCATTAGATTCTCTCTCATGACCAAAGCTGTATGTCAAAGATGTGAAAATTGGCTATTCCTGGTCACCACACTGTTTCCATCCGTCAGAGCAGGTGGATTGCCTCCAAGGATGTCAGTGCCCTCTGGTTTCACTTACCGCACAACTAAGAGCAGCCCAAAGGCTGCCACGAAATATTGCAGGGCTCAGGGGCAATGTATAACCACTGTAGCTCAGAAAGACACATTTTCTGCAGTGGAGACAGAGTGTATGAGAGACCCTGTGCCTCTGCCTGCTAAATACTGAATTTGGGGGGTTAGCAAGGAGGAGGAATAAGGAGAGGAAAGCGTTTCCTCAAACTGGCCCTTAGCTTTGTTGCAAAAGATCATAAGAGAAGAATCCCTTGCTGTAAAACAACTGGGTAACAAGAATCTTATTCTTTGCTCAGTGGAGTGAAATTTAGGAGCCTAGGGGCAAATGAGAAAGATAACATCTGGCTTCTTCATAAGCTTCAATTTCTGTAACCAAGAAAAATGACTCCACAACTCTCTAGCATGGGGAGACAGGGCATTCAAATCAGTCAGAGCTTTGGAGGGATTTGCTGTTCTCTGAGGGAACACAAAAAAGCACAAAGAGCTCTGAATTGCTAGGTCATGATTTATAACTTTTTTAAGAGAGAAAAACAAAGTGGGACAGACTAAAAAAAAATAAAAAATGTTTGAAAACGAATCTCTTCATCTCTTCCCTGTCTGCTATGTCCTTGAAAGTCTTGAGGCCAGCACTTTTTGGAGTCTTCCTATTTTTGGAGTCTTCCTGAGCTGAAACAAATTTGACAAGAGTCCCTTCTGCAGCCTTTGGAAAATCCCTGTGGTCCAGCTATGACCACTCCCAGATCTTCTCAGAAGTTACCTGGTCTCTGTGCTTCCTTCAGTCTGTTTTCTCCTATGGTCCAGCCTACTCTCCCACCCCACACTGAACATCACAAGTTTCTGTTCCCTCCATAGAGCAGAGATCCAAACCCTTATTCAGCAAGAACAATCCTGACACTGCAAAAGCTGGCAATCTGTTCCCATTTTTCTCAAGATCTCTGTCTCCTCACCTCCTGCTCTACATTTTCCATGCAAATGTCCAGGTTCATTACTAAACAAAATTAACATACAGCAAAGAGAGATTTCCAAAGTCATTGGATCTTATGTGGTATGAAATGTCATCTTGAAGTGCTTTTTTCTTCCCACTGACTACAGGAGACACAGATAACTATACTTCTAGCTTAAGTAGTATACTACTGTGTCTAACATTAGATGAGATTAATTTGGGCCATATTATTTACATATTCCATACAGACATCTTTGCATGCATATTGGTTGCATTCTCTGCCACATCCACTATCCATCCTTTAACCTGCTATTTTAAGAGCTGGGGAGATCCTTCTGGATACATTTATTCTCTCAGAGGTTTAAGTACAGGCCTGGCATACGTATATCTTCTTTTTTTGCAGCATATGGCTTTGATCTGCACATCTTAGACATATCTTTCAGAAATCTTGTCTAAGCTTGAATACTGAGGTGTGAGGAATGTGGTAATTTAAGGGTACATATACAAGAATAGCAAACTATGGTGGCAGCTGTCACTTCTTTTGACCCATGCTACAAGAGTTAGTCCTCAGACCACACAGAAATACTGTTGAATGAAGGTTCACTACACAGGTAACATTATAACTCCATCAGAAATGCAAGTACTTAGTTTGGTCTCATGGGTATTGCTAGTGATTATGTCTTACTCCTCACCAAGGAAATTCACTTTCCCTGAGGAAAAAAGTATCATTCAAACTAGAGTCCGAAGTTATCAGAGGATTCTCCAGTAAGGCCAGCATTTTTAAGTCAGTAGAATACCTCTGTAGGATAAGCAGGATTAGTCTCAAGAGGTTAAGTTCAACAAGAGTTTTAGGCATATGTCTCACACAGAAAAAAAGAAATGTACTTCCAACACTTACACCCCCGTGTAATTTTCCACTTGCAACTCCCCAAGTCCTGGTGGTGCTCACGTGAAGCCAGGTCAATTGGGTTTTAAAATACTCCTCAAATTAAACTTTCTGCAAAAAATGATGATGATTGACCTTCCAGGATCACATCTGTGTCCATTTTACCCAGTTACCAAAGCACTTACCTGTCAGGTAGGCTTTTATTCCTTTTCTTCCTGCTGGTTTCAAAGCAGAGACTTGGCCATGCACACCAGAACAGATTTCTAATTCTCCAAATTCTTGAGTTTCAGTGAAAGTGGCCCTGCATTGTTTATTTTAATATTATTTCACTTAATTTCTTTAATTACTGATAAAGCCAGAGAAAAAGGTTGACTTTTTAGGCTCTTGGCCTAGAAGCACTATGAGAACTGAGAAAAAAGAATCAGATTCAAGTCTCTGATCCAGGAATTAATTAAATACCCAAAGGAGAGCGATTTCCATAGCGTTATTGAATGCTGTGCCCCACTGCACTTGCAGCACTTCCTTTCGTACCTCTTTTAAGCTATCCAGAAAGCCTACTCACAGTACGCAGAGGTCTCTTATCATCCCCCATGAACTCCACAACCACTAGCTGTATACAGATTTTGCCTGAGGGAAGGTTTTCTCTGTGTTATTTGTTTGGTTTTGTTGTTGTTTTTTCCCCTGCTTTGAACACTGAAGTCCAGACGAATTTTAAACAGCAGCACTAAGCAATTCTGGCTAATTTTCACCCATTTTGTTGCTTTTATTTTGCCTAGATATTTCTTGGTAGACATTAGACACTGGATGCTATACATCAAGGCTTCTGCACAGGAGAACACTCAAGAGTTAATCATTTCAGCACTGAGCTTTGTAATGCTGAAGTTCCTTTACAGATTTATCTTCAGGCATACTGTGAACTCAAGTCCCCAATAGCCTTTTATAAAAAGCTATAAAGGAAATGCGTTTTGTGAGATTCTGATAAACAAGAAAAGCTGTGCACTAAAATCTAAGCCACGCTGAAACGTGAGCCTCTGGGAATACCATTAAAAAATAAATCTAAGACAAACTCCAAGCAGTTCCATAATGCTAAGATATACATTCTCTTAACAAAAATAAACCTTCTCTTTCAAAACTCTGTGTTTTCTCTTGATCATGGTCTTCCTTAAGTAATGACTGAGAAAGCAACACCACAAATATCAGGTGGTCTCTGACGAGCTAGAAATGTACAGATATTGGTACCCTACTCTAGACAGTCTTGTCTTTAAATATACTCCCTTTAATAGTTCTTCAGAGATAACAAAAAAAAAAAAAAAACCAAACCAAAAAACTTTCCAGCAAACTCTGCAATGAGATATAACAGATGGGACTGCATAACAATTTTAGCTGACACTACACAAAAGCACTGCTCCCTGCTTCTTCTGAGCAAGGAGCCCATGCTGCCGTGCAGCTTTGCTGATTTGGCTTCCAGGGAGAAGTGAGGAAACAACCCTTCCTGAGAAGAAATCCCAGCCACTATCATTTCAAAACAAAACAGTCCTTAGTAAGCAGGCTCTAAAAATCTCTTTGCTCTGGGTTTTGGTGACTTTCCAAAAGACATTCCCAGAGCTTTACGCATTTCCTTGTTTGCCTGTTCTGAATAAAACAGCAATACATTTTGCTTTCAGACAGAACTGGGCAGACTGAGAATGCACAAGTCAACATACAGCCAAACTGGCTTTTCAAAGCATTTAGCTTCTGTGCTGCTACAGCTTGATGCAGATGTCCCTCTGACCCCATTCAATTTTTCTCAGCATGACAGCTGATGGGGAGCACACTCTGTTCAGATACAGAGAAGAGGTAGAAAGAAGGGTCATGATCTGGAGGCTTCTTGTTACCCTCCTGTGTGCTCATTCATCCCTGTGTGGAATTCTATTCCATCAATAATTTTTCCTATAAAAGAGATGAATCAAGCTAAAATTTTTCTTGGTATTCAAACAGAACAAGTATGTACCACAAACTCTGGGTCCAGACTCTGTGCTGCAAGTGAGATGTTCTGTGTTTCTCAAGTTATGTCAGATGTGAGAAAATACATTACAGCCATAAAGCTAGAGGGACACAGCAGGCTTCAAACCCTTTGGAACAAAACAAACTATTATTTCCACGAGCTGAACTTAAAGAAAACAACTGTTAATGGAACAATTACTTCCACATATCTCCAATTTGCAAGTTGACAAGATATTTGCTTTAACAAAAGTCTGTTTCTTCAAATTGATAATGTTGTACGTACATGAGGTCAAAAGTAGAAGCTGACCTTTAGATATTGGCTGAGGTGACAGTGTAGGAATGGGCTGTGAAGAGACATTAATGAGGATGTTCATTATTTCTTCTGCTATACAGGGAAGGGTATGCATGCAGAAATCATTTTCCAAAATGTTGATTATCAACAAGTTCATACATAGCTGAGATAATTCTCATATCCCAGATGAAGCTTTTATTAATGGCTGTTACGAAGACCTTAAGGGCTTGTTGTTTGGTTTTTTCTTTTCAAGGTAACTTCTCCTGACAGATAATATACACGAACACAGCAATAGCAGTTACCAAACTGGGACTGAATTCTGAGTTACAATGGAGTCTCTTCCCATTGCTGCAATAATATGGAGATATCATACCTGCCTTAGGTCCCTTTATACAGCCAGAGGTAGTAAAGGCACCTCTGTTTCTGAGGGAAGGTATGAGGTAGGTGTCTAAGTTTCCATTATAGACAATGAATTGAGTTAGTACAGGCAGCATACTAGAAAGAAATTAGAAAGAAATTCAGCTGACAAGAAGCTTAATTCAGTTGACTGAAGTGTAGGTACTGAGTACTATTTTAGATGCTCTAAGGAACCTGAGACACTTTGTCATTAGGCTCTCAGATATGACAAATAATCTTGTACATAGACACAACTTTTATCCTTGAGCGGTGGATGGAGACCAGGTAAGATATCATAGAGAGTCTCAGATAGATAG
>JBCJKH010055948.1:26495-52839 GCA_039877255.1 Loriculus beryllinus | reverse complement strand
AGGAAGGAAGGAAGGAAGGAAGGAAGGAAGGAAGGAAGGAAGGAAGGAAGGAAGGAAGGAAGGAAGGAAGGAAGGGATGCTAATTTTACCCAGCAACTTTATATGCAATGTATATACTTCACTTACTTTCTTTAGATTGTTTTCGTGGGTCAACTGTACACTTCTGTTTTTATAAGCTTGCAGGTATTTAAAGTGCTTTTTGAAATATACTTTACATTCCTTCTTTTGTAAATCCTGCTACATTAATCAAAACTTTGTGCTTGAAGATACCTTCAGAAATCTGTGTCTAGTTGCATAAATCACTTCTGATCTGTTTAGATCCCCAAAGTAACATAAAACATTTTGGCAGAGGTCTTCAGAGCAGTCTAAACAAGGCAGTCAGAGTTAAGTGTCTGATAAAATCCTAGCAGCTTTTACATGTTAAAACTTAGGTTTGTATTTCACTTATCCACTTCTGTGGTGGCTTCTTATCTGACACTAATGCCATCACGTTGTTTACAAATGTTGATGCCATCCTACAAGTGTACTTTTATCCATAAACAACTTGAGGAAGCAACTTGGAAACATAAATGTGTTTTGGTTTATTTTTCTTTAGACATGAGAGCCCCCTCTGGGAGATGCAAACGCACTGAATTGCTACTGTATCACTATATTTGCAGAGGAAGTTACTCGTCTGGAAGCCAATTGCTCTGAAGTAAACGTTGTTCTTTAGAAAAGAACAGGAAGGAAAACAAAACAAAACAAAACAAAACAAAACAAAACAAAAAGCAAAAAAAAAAAACAACCAAAAAAAAAACAAAAAAACCAACCAAGATTCCACTATAGTAACCTAAAGGAAAAATAGGGGTTTTTTTTTAGTATAAACCTTTCTGATAACACCAAAAATGTGAAAGTTTGAGTTTTCATGCTAGATTCTATTTTTTGATAAGTGAGATATTGCACTTTTGGCAGTGAGGTTTCAGTGACAGAACACTAAGGCTTTGATTTGTACCCCTGCTTTTCTCTACAACTTTAATCTGTGTACACTGCAAGAGTTTCTTTTACATTTATAGCAGCAGTCCTGAGATTGATGTCAGCACCCATTATTGTAGAAGAGAACATTTAATACTGAAGGTTCCCAGAGCTCCCATCAGCTTTCTGTGGTATACCTGCTCTGTTGACATTTAATGTCCCTTAGGCCTGATGTAGTTTGATAACTTTAACACGTCATGTGCTTTTTCAACGAATAAGGAATTTTGTTACCTCTGCTTCTTCATTAAGATTGCCACTATCTACATTCACAGTGCTTGATTTAGCCACCCCTTTTGTAACTAAATACAGATATATAAGAAGTAGAAAAGAAGGATCAGCATAATGTCATGCATAGGTAAAAACATCCCGCTAGAAAATGATGAATGAAGATGATAGGCTAAAAAACAGTGGATGAAACTATGCTTCTCTAATCATTGCATCCACTTGTGTAGGTCTGACCCCTTTCCTGTTGATGGCTCAGGGAACATAACTTCAGGAGCAGATGTAGATCAGAATCCTATACTCAGCCTGATCTGTAATCCTTTCTGCCTTGTAAGCAAGCACCAGCTGTTTCTGAGGAGATGCTAAAGCAAGCTGCCTGCAGAGAATCTTTCTTTCTAATCCCAGACACAGAGTGCTTCGTTTTTGCTCTGAAACAGAAGGAACTGTCACCTGGTCCTAAGCCTTGAGGGCTTTGGACAGCTGGCTGATCTGTCCGGAAATATGTCAGACAGCGGCTTGGGTCTTGGCTAGTAACGAGACATTCATGTGTAAAGGCTGTTTAAAGTACAGTCACTACTGCAGCAAGTGTGACAGTAAATTGAGTTTGGCCAAACCAGAAAGAAAATAAAATTACTATGAATTTGCTAATGCCATAAATTATAACTGGAATAGCAAGTTGCATTTCAGGTAAGTTCAAAATTACGAGCCTCTATAACACTATTCCTTCCAAACAACGTCTCAAATGATCTAAGACAGTAGCAGGGTAGGTAACATCTGTCCCATTCTTTGCAGACAAGGACAAAACTCAGGAGAAATTCTGTAGGGTAACTGAACCTGGTAGCTGCCAAGGAGCAAAGGGAAATAAATATGCAGTTCCTCATTATTGCTTTGTTTGATCTGCTGTTATAAAGCAGTATATTTGCAGAGAAACATGTTATAAAGTGTGTTGCTTAATTGGTTTTTGAAAAACATCACATCCATTCTGATAACACATATTCTGGAGCAAAGACCCAAAATAATTATGTAGAACTATTATTATTAACATCACCACCATTATTATCGGAATCTCTTGCCAAGCAGTAATTTAAATAGTAGCTAGAGGGATGAAAAAGTGCAACCAAGATGGAGACGGAGAATGTTGCATTAGTTGAAATTTTCTTAATTTTGTGTTTGAATTTTCTGTTACTTTCTATATTGTTTTATAACCTAAGTGCAGACTCATGTCTAGTAGAGTTTTCTGTGTTCATACTAATACACCATGACAGAAAACATGCTTGCATAGGATGATCTAATCTAATTGTTTGCTTCTTGAACCAACAGTTAGAGGTGTTTTGGGTTCTGTTTTAATATCCTTCTCATGTTGCACATTGCACCGATATCAAAGTAACATGTCACTGTTGCACAATGAAATACAGAGGTGCTGAATGATATAAAATGCCTATAAATAAATAAAGTATAAAGTTAATAAGAATGATAGAACTGCAACCCCAGTCAAAACACTTAAACTACAGCTATTCTTCAATCCAAATCCTGGCAATCTTGTATTCCTAATCCCAACTGCTATGCTAATAGAGCATAGTAAATTAATATATATACCAAAATCTCTCTCACTGACAACTTTTAGGTGTTGGAATTTAAATGCATGTCTAGACAAACACATAAATATTGGTTTTAGCTCCGAATTATAAGAAAGTTTTAAAAGCTGAACTTAAAAAACCCACCCGTTACTGTAGAGGTAGTCATAAATTTGTTATACTGATTTTCTGCAGGAAGGCATGCAGGTTACAAACTTGCAGGGTTTTGTTATTTTAAAATGCCAGTGTAGAATGTGGAGTGTAATAATCATCTTGGTTGTGCTTTGAGAGTTCAGCATGACCTCACGGGTCATTGAATTCATTTCACTAACTCATCACAAACTACAGTGACAGCAATGTCACCTACTGTGCCACCTTCATCCAAAGTAAATAGCATGGTGAATTTAAGCAGGTGTTTTTGCTCCCTCTGTGCTTCAGAAAATCAAGTTGTTATTGGACCTTTTGTCAGTTTTGAGAGTATCTTTAGAGTTCATCATTCACATGCACTTAGACCATTAGTGATGACTACCTTATATATGCCTAAGTATACATTACCTTGTACCTAGAAGTAGATACATCATGAGACAATGTTTCTTTATGTCTCACCAATTTAGGGATTTCAACAAACAGCTTACTGACAAATAAATGTGAATACCGCAAAATTAATAGCAGAAAAATAAATGTTTTTGTTTTCCTTCAGTGAGACTACTAATTTTTCTCATGTTTAAAAAAAAATCCTTTTATTGCAGCTTATTTTGAGTTCCATGAAAGCTTATGTTTATAGTAAATAAAAATAAAAATCATGCAACTGTCTTTAATGAGTCACATTATGTCAAGAAATGCAGCTGCATGTTTACAAATCATTCTTGCTACGGCTCTCTAGTCCTTTCTGTCTAAAGGTAGATGTTCAGTTTGAAGGGGTGGACCATAGAGCTTTTGTCAGTAAACAAAAATTACAGTTTCAAGCCTATAGCTGGCTCCATCTGCCTTTGACTTTAACTTTGCTTTGTGAATATCAAAAGGAGGCACTAAGAGTTTTCAGAATATACTGCTGATGTAGGTCGCTTTATCTTTTGGATGCTTTGGATAAGATTTTCCGAAGGTTTGTAGCTTTAGGCTTTGACTGATCTTCCTTATATTCTTTATATTTGGAATTTCAAAGAAGTTACCCCAAACCTGAAACTTTCAATTCCTTCTTCTTCAATATGTTCATTTACACTTTACAGATGCAGAATGCTTGGAGGGATGCTGTCTTGTCAGACAGGCACAATGTTTTTCTTCTTATTCATCAATGCTGCGTTTTCTTTAGGTAAGAAAAGATAACAGCAATGAGCACTAATTTTTCATGTGCCTTTGGGGCTGCACTGGACTGCTGAAAACGTGAGATAAGATCACTGGCTTCACTGAGAGACTACATTTACTTCAGATATGTGTATAAGAAGCTCAGGAGAGAGAAAACTGTTTACATTCTGGCATCTTAATGTATTTCCATCTTTTTTCACCTTTTCTTTCCCCCTGCTCCTGTAATGATTCTCCACACACATTATTAAAAGGTGCAGGATGTATAACAGCTTCAGTGGCATTGCTAATACACGTTTATACAGTAATGAAGGGACTATAGCAATGTCTTTGAGGTGAGTGGACTTTTTGCCTGTACATTGAAAAACCATGTCAGAGGGGAATTTACTTCATGTATTTTGCCTGGCAACAGTCTCTAATTAATGCTCCATTCACCCCAGCCCTTCAACCTACAACTCTCTCAAAAAATACATTTTCTCCATGCATGAATGCTTTCAAACGGCTTTTGGTTTCACTCGACTCTCTATTGAGGGGTTAGCTATCACAAAATCATTTAATAGCCCTTTGTGTGCCATTCTTTCCACCTGCTAACTTACGGTTCTTTCTCATGCATGTCTGCGTTCTTGGAACTACCCTTTGGAGACAGCTTCCTGCCATGAATGAAGAGGAGATTTTAGTTCGCCCTTTCTTATTTGTGTGCATGTGTGTTTGTACATGGGTAGACCCCTCACTTGAGGGGACTCGTGTGCCTTTATCAAAGACATCTGACATACACTGAAAATTTAACTTAGGACTTACAGTTTTTTGCTGACATACTTACCAATCATATTAGTCAGCATTAGTTGTTTAGTACTTAGTGTTCAGAATGTACTCTTTTCTGTGCTAGAATAAGTTTGTAGCACCTAATGTGTAATTCTATTGTATCAAAACATTTCCCTGTCTCTGCATCTGGTTACATGAGAATATTTAACGCTTTTATTCCAATGGCATTATTTCTAAACTTTGTTTGTCAATTCTATACATATATAATACTATAGGAATAATTATTTTTTATCTCACCCTCTAACCCTCTCCTTTTTCTAAATCTTGTAACCACACAAAGCATGCTGGCTCTCTACATTAATTTAGGGTTTTGAGAGATGGTTCTTTTAAATACTTCTGACTGTGTTGGGCTATAGGGTGACTGAATTTTTATTTTTGTCCACATTAAGAGACAGTACTTGCAATTGCAAGGTTTCAACTAGTTATTTGTAACACAGGTCTATATGGCATTCATGTAATGAAAACACAAGTAAAAAATAATATTATTTTTGAGAACAAGTAGTAAAAGAATAATTCTGTAGCAACTGATGTTTGATTGGATATGACACAGATTAGTGAATAATACTGGGGCTCATCAGCTGATGTTTGTCTTGAAAGTAATTTTTCTTGTTCCTAGAAAGCAAAATTAATCTAAAGACAACTTAATCAGTTTCTGTAGTGAAGCAATCTGCATTATCTCTAATTATAGGGAGGTCTCAAAGAGTTACAAAGTATTATAATAGCACTATGATTTGATTTAACATATTCATCATAGATTTCTAGCAAAGTAATTTTGGAAATCTGTGAATACAAGAAGCATTTAGAGTTGGATCCACTCTATATTCCTTCTCAAATAACGTAGTCAGCCCTGAGTTTCTGTCCCTAGGTCAAAACCCATTTCTGAATAAAAGGATATGTTTATGTGTTTTTGAAACTGTCAAGATAATACAATATTAACGTATTTTATTAACACATTTTTTACATTTTCTTTAGTTTAAAATTTTCTTTGCTTGGTGTTGGGACAAAATAAAACAGATGTGGAGAATGCAACAGCAGTGTCACCTTCTCTTGAACAATAAGAATTAAAATTAGTAGATACTCGATTTCTGCTTTGTGAAAAAGACAAATTTGACACTCTGCCAGATTAGGTATTTAACTGCCCAGACTTGGGACACTGGGCATGTACAGAAGTGCATCTCCAGTCCAAAAGATAACAGCTAGTCAAAAAGTGAGACAAGGATGTAGCCTAGGCACTGTTAAAGGTTCAATGGCAGCTGCATGGGAATTTCTAGATTGCAATTTTTAGTGTATATTCCAAGTCCTTTACTGAACCTTGCTGTTAAAAAGTTGCTTCCACTGATAAAAATAATCTTTTGAAATTGCTCTCATGTTCTGCATTTATTTCAAATTAATTCTTTTTAAATATGCTTAAATATTTCATACTTGGAAATATGAATATGGGTGGTATTCTTCCTTTTGTTGAACCTTTGTGATGTTATGATGTATCCCATGTCCCTACAGAAACAGAAAGATTAGTTTTGTTTCAATTTTTACCCAGTCAGTGTCATTCTATGAGTTATACAAGAAATGATAGAATCTCTTATACATTTCGCAGATAACTTGCATATATGCTGTCCTTTAAGATCTCTTGTATCATCCATGAATGTTGTTAAACATAAGTGTACCCTGCATGAATGGAGTTAAAGAGCAGGTTATAGAATAAGTTCATTACCTTCTTGCATGTAATTGTCCAAGACATTGGTGATTTCAGTAAACTGAATGGAATGTTCAAAGCAGCCTGCATCCTGCTCCATCCAGCAAAGACATACTGAAGCAAATACGCAACTCTACATGCTACATCTATTGACTCACATCATGTTTTCATTCCATTTCACTGATTTTATTCTGAAGTTATATTGTTTCACATTTTTAGCAGCCTATTTTCCCCAGCAAAATATGATGCTGGATATTCTACTTTTCTAAAAAAAATAATCTTTTTCCACAAATTTTAAAATGTTACCCTTAATAAATGGAAATAGAAACCTTCCAGTGGCTAATGTAAGGCTTAGTGAAAAGACATGTAAGGAAATCATTGGTTTACTAATTCCTCCCTACCTCTTTTTTTAGTTTGCTGATTTTTTACTTTTTTACTTTTTATTCTTATCACCTGATCCAATTTAGTAGTGTCTTGGGGTCTACTCTGTCTGGCAAGCAATAGTAGCTAGATTATATGCCTGAAGAGTTTTCACTGACAGTACTTCAGATTTAAGGCTGGCTATTGATGATGTATAGTGCTTTGTTTCAGAACTGCTCTTAAACAAAGGGTAATATCCCTCCTTTGCTTCTGCAATAGAATGTGAAAAATATATCTGTCTTAATTCAAGCAGCATTAAAGCGTTCTGCCATCTACTCCTTCAGTGGTTTCAGGTCCTCTCCTCTGTTCCCCATATTAATGATTTTTGTTTTATAACCTTTTGAGGGTCTTAGATTTTCCATTTCTATTGATAAAACTGGGAAATACTGTATTTATTATATTATAATCAGAGTGCCTATATATATCCGGGTCAGAGCAATCCCAGGCACAGCTACAGATTGGGCAGGAAAGAGACTGAGAGCAACCCTGCAAAGAAGGACTTGGGGATGTTGGTCGATGAGAAAATGAACATAAGCAGACTGCAGTGTGCGCTTGCAGCCCAGAAAACCAACCGTATCCTGGGCTGCATCAAAAGGAGTGTGACCAGCAGGTCAAAGGAGGTGATCCTGCCCCTCTATTCTGCTCTCATAAGACCTTATTTGGAGTACTGTGTGCAGTTGTGGTGTCCTCAACATAAAAGGGACATGGAATTGTTGGAACAAGTCCAGAGGAGGCCCACGAGGATGTTCAGGGGACTGGAGCACCTCCTGTATGAAGACAAGCTGAGAAAGTTGGCACTGTTTGGCCTGGAGAAAAGAAGGCTGCGTGGAGACCTCATAGCAGCTTTCCAGTGTCTGAAGGGGACCTATAAGGATGCTGGGGGGTGACTCTTCATTAGGGACTGTTGTAACAGGACAAGGGGTAGTGGGTTAAAGCTTAAACAGGGAAGGTTTAGATTGGATATGAGGAAGAAATTTTCCTGTGAGGGTGGTGAGGCACTGGAATGGGTTGCCCAAGGAAGTTGTGAGTGTTCCATCTCTGGCAGTGTTCAAGGCCAGGTTGGACGAAGCCTTAGGAGGCATGGTTTAGTGTGAGGTGTCCCTGCTTATGGCAAGGGGGTTGGAAGTAAATGATCTTAAGGTCCTTCCCAACCCTAACTACTCTATGATTCTATGAAAAACAGCACTACCAGATAAAAGTTACTGAAATTTTGTTTAGAATAATACATTTTAATGTACAAAATTTTTAAATATCTCTACTTCAAAATTTTATAGTTGTTTGAATATAGAGAACATTAATATTTTGGTGTATATTCAGATTAACATTGCATTAACATCTCTATATTTGAGCAGAAAAGCTTTAAGTTTATTCTTCACAAAACAGGCAATAAAAAATACATATAACAAAATAAATATAGTGAATTACAATAAATATCACTCACTTGAAATGCAAGACCAGCCTTTATTGCCATTTGTCATCTGAGTAAAGGAGCCTGTAAGCATACTCCTCACACTATTCCTCTGAATTTTCTAATTTCCAAAATTATATAAACCCCACTTTTACAGCTCTAGATATTTCCAAGCTATTTGCAATGCAGATCACTTTATTATTGTCTCCTGCCTTTGACACTACCCAGACTTTTTAACAATTCTATTTTTTGGCTACAGGCTAAAGCACGGGTCCAGCATGACTATTTTCCATAACTGTTAACATGTCAGAGGTCTTCAAAACCACCTCATTGTCAGCCTTTCTGCCACTGTTATTATGTATATTCACTAATACAGCTTTCAAACCCTCAGCAGTCTACAACATCCTACGTGAACTGTACCACTTTTTGCACAGAAACCAAATTATTCAGTTGACTCCTGTTACAGCTGGCCTTTCAGTGATGTCTACAATCACTACTTATACAAGTTACCAATTGGCTACGGACTTGCAGCCTTCACAAAGAACATGCCTCTAGTACTTTTATGTGACGTTTGCAAATAAAAGCATACTGTGCTGGTGCGTTAAGTAAGAAGAGGAAAACCTTTATTTAGGCAAAACTAAGAGAGAAGGCCCATGCCTGCCAAAGAGTTAATGGAAACAGCTGCCCACATGGTCAGCCAGCTGAAAGATTCGAGGTAAGATCAGATTCCAGTTCTTAGGTGGACCAAGTGACACAGCTCTGAAAGTACACACAAATTCTTGGCCCTTATCTTTATCTACTATATAGCATATTTTCCACACAAGCAGTTAAGTCTCCATAGAGTAGGAACAGAATCATCAAATACATGTTTTACAAAAACTTTGTAGTGGTATGAGTGATCACATCAGATACAAGGTGACTGATAACCCATCTCCCTCATCAAAAATACACCTTTTTCCTAGCACAGGGGATTTCTGCGAAGAAACTCAAAACCTGATGTCTTCGATATTCAATTAGACTGCATAGAAATAGGCAAGGCAAAAAATAATTAGAAAAGTTATGGCCTACTAAACAGAGTAGCATGGCATACCTGCCCAAAGCATAACTTAATGAGACCTCACCTAGAGTATTGTGCGCAGTTCTGGTGTCCTCAGCATAAAAAGGACATGGAACTGTTGGAACAAGTCCAGAGTAGGGCCACGAGGATGATCAGGGAACTGGAGCATCTCCCATACAAAGACAGGCTGAGAAAGTTGAGGCTGTTTAGCCTGGAGAAGAGAAGGCTGCGTGGAGACCTCATAGCAGCCTTCCAGTATCTGAAGGGGGCCTATAGGGATGCTGGGAAGGGACTCTTCATTAGGGACTATAGTGACAGGACAAGGGGTAACGGGTTAAAGCTTAAACAGGCAAAAGTTTTGATTGAATATAAGGAAGAAGTTCTTTACTGTTAGGGTGGTGAGGCACTGGAATGGGTTGCCCAAGGAAACTGTGCATGCTCTATCCCTGGCAGCATTCAATGCCAGGTTGGACAAAGCCTTGGGTGACATGGTTTAGTGTGAGGTGTCCCTGCACATGGCAGGGGTGTTGGAACTAGATGATCTTTAAGGTCCTTTCCAACCCTAACCATTCTGTGATTCTATAGTTCTATGAAAGGGTTCTGCTGAAATTCTAGTCTAGCTGTCATTAAACCATATGGACTAATCTAAATGTCAATAATATTAGTGAGTAATTGTACAAAGAGGTGAATATAGTCTGTAAGGGCTAATGTAAACACCTAAACCATGTAATAAAGAGCTTGTTCACTCTCGTTCACTCTCTCTGCAAGCAAAATCTGTCTCCTCCACTGTAATTTATTGTGTATTAAATATAACATATATCTTTCACAACAGGAGTATTCCACCTCTTGTCAGATGATAACTAGAATTTATGGCTGTCGAAGTTGTTCCCTGCTGGATGGAACCTCCAGGCCATTAGTGGCATGGCCTTAATTGATAAGATCCACGGCTCATCTGCAGCAGGTCCCATACAGTCCAGTATATATTCAAGGGCTGTCTGATGGTGAGGTCAAGTATCTTTCTTGTCCAGGGAAAACACTGAAATTATTTTATCTTCAATACAACTATATCTCTTGTTCTGCCATGTAACTATGGCATTGAACAAAGAAGAAAAAAAGTTGTTATGACTTACAATGACAGTTAGCCACTTAAATTAATACTTAATACTATAACTTTTACGTAATGTAAATTCCATCGAGCCAAACTGTATTCTGAAAGATAAACTGGACCATAATATTAAATTAATAAGAATAATACTACTTAATCCCTCACGGTACACTGCCTTAAATAAGACGAAAACCATATTAAATGAAAGAACTAATGATCTATTTAAGACCTCAAATAATTTAACCCAAAGGGATAGATCTCATGTTACCATAGATCTTTCTTATTTACTATGTCAGTCTGTCTTCTCAAAAACAAAAAAAGTAACTGCATATAAATGTAGAAACACGGAATTAGCCATTCATGCCTTACCAGAGATGAATGTAGTGACATGGAAAAAAATTTGAGGATCAAGGCAGAAAGCAAAAAGAAACTGAGGTACAGCAGAGCAGTACCTGAGCTAATCCTGGGATAGATTACCTCAGTATTAGGAAGTAGTAGTAGGGAAGTAATATGCCATATCTGCCATTAGTAAGGCTAATATTTACATAAACTACCCATTTTTGAGGTCTGTTCTTCAAAGAAAAAAATTGAAAGGGTTTACAAAATGGTTAAACAAAGAATTCAGTATTTTCTGAAGAAACATAAGTAGCTCACTCAGTTTACTTTTCTAAAAGGAAAATATAAGCTGTTGATCAAGTTGCATCTTAAACTGCAATATACCAGGGAAATACTTCTAGTAGTAGTTAGTATAACTGTAGTATGAATAAATCCAATTCAATGCGAATTTCCACTTCGTGTAGAGTATTTCCAATTGTGACACATTTGCATAAAACTTTCATTTTGGAATAGATTATTTATCTTGCAACAACTACTAGGCATACAACTGCACTGCAGCTTCTCATTTCCAAGAGGTGAGGTGGTTTCTCTGAGCAAGTAATCTACAACATATTATGAAAGACTAATCTGGAAAGAGAAAGGCAGCATCAGACTGGTTTCCGACCAAACTGCTGATTTTCTGTAAGAATTTTCAGGATTCATTTGAGGTGCTTTGAGTTCCTGTCAAGGCAAAACTTGGCAGAGGCACGCAAGGGCAAGGAAGAGTTCTGATGACATCTGCCCTGTTAAAGAGCAGATGGCTGCAGACCACACTGCATTCCTGAAGAGCAGCGACAGCCATGGTCTGCACCCTGAGACTGGCCTGCACAAACCAGAGATACAAAACAAGACCCGGTTTCCCCATGAAGAGATGAGCATGGGATCCAGCGGCTGAGCCAGCTGTAGCAAGTGGTATTGAGGAAAAAAAAAAAAAAAAGAAAAAAGCAGGCTTTTTCAGCTAGCAGAAGGCAGGAGATCCACTGGCTAGAAGCCAGAAAAACCTCAGACTAGAAATACCTTATAATACTTCTATGCAGGGACTTAGAACAGTTATACTGAAGCAACAAACCTGATGCACAAGCCAGGGTAAAATCTCCAATTTTGTTTATTCTGGTAACAGACCGATTATCACAACAGACCCTACTGACTTGAACATCCACCAATGAAAGCATGGTTTAGAAACTATTTCTTTGCATCTTTGTCATAACACTTCAGATTTTCCTCTTCTTTGAAGAAGGTTCTGGTCAATTCCTGATGACCTCTCTAGTCTCTTCAATTACTTCCAACAGTTAGTATTGTTGCGTGATTTACCATTTGACGTTTAGATACATAGATCAAGTTTCTACACAGGCCAGTAGTAGGCCACTGAACTCACCACACTATTTTCAGTGTTATTAAAACGCTTTGCATGTGTAAAAAATGCAAAATTGGGACTTCCGTGTCATCTCCAGATTAATTCAATTGCATTTGAATTTCTCCTTACAAAATATTACCATTCAGAGAAATGGTGAAGGAATAAAAGTTAGTGTTGCTGTCATCAACCATCATTTGAAAGGTTCCTGTCAGTGTGCTGACATTTATACTGTCGTTTATAATTACTACTTTCTCTCTACTGCTTTTTACCAAATAAGTTATGATATTGTTATTTTACCAAAGTACAAGCTCAACTGAGTATGTGGTGCAAGAAACGGCTATAGAGGTAACTAAAGTTCTAGTACTCTTCATTTATAATGGTACTGCTAAAATGGCTCTTTGGCCATCTTGGGAGACGCTCACCTTTGACCTTCTGCAAGTTCAACATTCATGGCTTTTTTAGTGCATATATATATGTATATATATGACAGTACATACCAAGGCAGCTCACCTTCAAAAAGTGCACATGCCACATCTATTTAACTAGTCCTACCTACTGGCCATAGAATCTAGGTGTTGTATTCTAACCAGATTATCAGAGTTCCTCTACAGCTTTGAAGAAAAAACACAGATCCCCCAATCGCCTAGTAACTTACACTGTGGCCAGACTCACGTATCCAGAAAAAAGTTGACCAAAGTCAACAAGTGCTCACCCGTAACCTTGCTATCCAGCTCAGAAAGGCTTGAATTGGTAGCAAGCACCCTTTAATACCTCTTATTAAATATCAGGCATATTTAACAAGCATAAAGTTAAAGTAGTTGAAAACAATTCAATTTGCTGTAAGAGCCCTTTTTCTAATGGATTGCCACGGCCTGAGGGTTTCCTTTGAATCCACTGTAAGAAAGTTATGTGCAAAGACTATAAGTATTTCTCAATATTTATGTCTCATTAAACTTTACAGTAACAAAAGAAAATATTAATAAACTTTAAAAAATAAACTGTATTTTAAAACACTGGCACTGCTAAATTACAACTTATTCACTGTCACATCATGAACAAAATGTGTAAGAGTGAGAATAATAATGAATAAACATCACAGATGTTCAAACTAAACAGTAAATTACTATTATCAAGCACTAAGAAACCTATGTTGTTATGGAAGGCTTAACTCCCATCCAGGAATTCATATGAGAAGAAAATGTAGGTCATATCATGTATTTACCTAAGAGATATTTTAAAACGAAAAAGAAAATATTGACATTTGCACCTGCTGACAGTTACACTGCAATGGATCATATATAACTGCTTTTTAGAACATCAGGTTACAAAACTAAAAGGAAGATATGGCCAAAAGTTAAGTTAAGCTTACAATATACTACTAGGAACACTGACCAGCACATACTATTTAAAGCAGTATAAACCAGAAGAAATGTTCTAGTTATGCTTCACCTGTACGGTTAGAATTAAGGAAATAAAATTAATTATATTGCTAGCTCTTATGCTCTCCCTATGAATTATCTGTTTACTGGAGTTAAACAAGAATAATGGCTTTGCTTCGTTTAGGACTGAAGTGACTGCTCACTAACTACACTTTTCCTGCACATATCTTGTAGAAAGAAAGGCTCACAGTCCAGTTTCTGCTACAGAAGTGATGTCAACTATGGACAAAAAAAAACCCAGTCCTTCAACATACTGTCTCACAAAGTGACACCAAGTGCATTCAATATTCCGATCTGTTTGTGTTGCATGTGCACAACTGGGGAAGACAACTGGTTTATGGGACAGAGTTAAACTGCAGTGAATGCCTCTGGTGAAGTTCAGCCTAATGTCACACTACAGGTTTGGGGGCAGTACATTAAAAGGATAAACTCTCGGTTGGACTCAACTTTCAATGTGCTTGCTTAGGCTGTAGCTCCATGTGTTAAGTAACTTATACTCCACACAAGGTACTTTGTGTATAAACACATACTAGTAATTTGCAACCTTTAAAAAGTATATGTTGAAAAGGTGGGTTGGCTCCTGAAAGACGTTTTCAGAGAAAAATCAAAACCAAAACCACAGAATTTATGCAATAAGGTCTATTCTTGAGAAAAGCATTACTTCTGTGTTTTAGTTTGAACATTAAGGAAGAGCCTGGGCTGAAACTACCGAAAGGCATTGAAAAAAGCAGAAGAATAGCATTTCCATCCTACTTTATGGCCAGCTGCTAAAGGGCGGTATAGCTTTTAATCTCTCTGTGAGCACCCCTGAGTTGTAATGTACTACATACCAGAGAATCAGCATCTGAAAAACATCACGGTCACTTAAAAAGAAAAAAAATAGCAAAAGAGGAAAATCTCTCAACCACCATTTTCCAATGTAGCCTCTGAACGAAAGGCAAGCCTGAAAATAGTTGATTCAGATATACAAATGTTTATACCAAATATTCCATTTTATCTGAGCTGTTCTGGAATACACAATAAAATAATGCAAGTAAGTCACCTCTTTTTCCTTTTGAAGCCTTCTTATCAACTTATTTATGAATGCTACTGTTAATGAGATGCACACATAACAACCTACATCCAGTCCTGTAATCACAACCACACTTCAACATACAAATAAAAAATACTTTATTTTTTTCCCAGCCAGTCCTCCTCCTTTGTAACTAAGGCTTTGGACTGACAAATTAGCATTCATATTCTTTTTTCTCAAACCACTTGATAATTTCTTTCATACCTGAGGTACAATATGTTCATTAAGAAGCATTCTGAAGATGCACAGCTGCACTGGTATCATTTGCATCAATGCATTTGAAAAATATTTCCATAACATACCAAGGCTTAAAAGACAGAGAGATTAAGAAAAGTACAATCAGTAGTGTTCCTGACTAGGTTAACACAGCAGCCTTCTGAAAATAAGAGATGAGCTGAGATCAACACATACACACAGACTGATAAATCATCTTCCAGTATGGGGAAGGGATCTAGAGTACGATGGACTTAAAAAAATGGTATAATGCATTTTATAGGTTTGGTTTGGTTTCTGTTGGGTTTTTTTTTTTTTTTTTTTTGCCAGCCTTTTTACTACACATTTGCATACCCTCTTAGAATGATAATTAGGTCTATCATTAAAAAGAAAGACACACTGAACAACAGTCAAATGCTCTTTCAGTGCTGCTTTGTGATTTTTATGAGAGTATAACCTGTGGAATGGTTCACATTAGCTCTGAATTATTAATGGAGTTGAATGATCAGATTGCTCTTCCTTAACTTATTATGGGTACTAATCACACATTTACACAGCCGTACCAAATTGTTGTTTCTCCAGAGTCCCCCGGGTCAATTTCACAACTCTCCCTCAAAATTCCCGTTTCCAACTTCTGGGACTTGAGCAGCTGCCCGGCACCGTTCCCCTCCCAAAGCTGCGGAGGCTCAAGGCGGTGCCGTGCAGCACGCCCCGCTGCACAGTCAGGAACTAACGGCACCGGGAGCACTGTTCCCCCCACCCACCAGCACCGGCCCTTGGGCCAGGCCCTGCCGAGAAACCAGCAGCACCTCAGCTGCTCCCCAGATAAGCTCCAGCCTTCCCCTCCCTGCGCCAAGCGGAGCCCGGGCTCACCAACTCGCACAGCGAACAAGTGGGATGCGGCTGAACTTTTACTTTGCCGGTGCCAGCTTCCCCCGCGGCCGCCCGCTGGAGCCACCGTCGGAGCACCGGCACCTTGTTGGGCTTTTTTTAAGTTTGGCTGCCGCGTAGCACGTCCCCGTTCCCTTCTCCTTCCCCCAGCCAGGGCGCGATGCACAGGTAGCGGAGACCCGGCGGGAGCGTGCTGGCGGTGCCGGTGTGGGGGTCCCCGCTGTACTCACCCGCTCCCCAGCCGCACGGTCAGCAGCAGCAGCAGCAGCCGAGCCCCGCGGCGGCGGCCCCAGCGGGGAGCGGGGCCCCCCCACGCATCCATGAGCGGGAAGGCGCTCTCTCGTCCCCGCGTTTTCTCCGGAGAGGCTGGGGAATAGCGACCCTGCCAATCCCACCGTTCTCCCCCCCCACCGGCGCACGGCAGGCAGAGGGAGGGGAAGGGGGAAATTAAATAAAAAATCAAGCACCCAAACAGGTAGGAAGCCACTCTACAAGGACCGAGCAACTCGCCCAATAGGCTCATCAGGTTGCTCCATAAATTATCCTAAAAAATGCTGGGCGAATCAATCCCTAGCAGAGGTGGAGCCTCCTTTACTAGAAGGGAAACATGCTTGGGAGAAAGGGCGGCATTCATTTGCTATTTTCTCCAAAGAGGGAGATAAATCTCATCTATATACAAAAATATAAATAAAATGTTAAATATGTATTTACATATATATGTGTTTGAATCTTTGTATTCTTAAAGCTACTGAGAGAGTGGCTTGCAGTCTGAGAAGCAATCCCTCGACCCTGCCAAACGGAGAGCCGCAAGCGGCAGAAACATCGCGGGTTGTGCGCGGGCATCCGCGGGGACTGCGCGGCCCCCCGTCCTACACGACCGCGATTCTGAGGAGGGTGGCACCAGCCGCGGGAAAGGGGGCACCCTCCAGCTCTTCGTCTGTCCCCAGAAGAAGGGGTCCACCCCTCCAGCCATGGTCCCCAAAGCTGTGCTGGAAGCAGGCGGCATGCTCGGTGCGCAAGTGCAACCGCGGGACTTCCGCGCACCCTAGAAACGAAAGTCGCGCAAGACCGAAGGCTGCATGCTGCTCTGCGCGGCCGCGGAGCGCCCCCGGGGGGGAAGGGGGACGAAAGCGGTCGGGGCACGGTGCTGCGCTATAAAGGGAAACGTGCCGGGGCTTGCTACAACGTGCAAATCGATTTTTTTTTTTCTTTTTTCCCACCTCCTTTCCCCAGCCCTTCCCCCCCCCCCCCCTTTTTTTTTTTTTTTCCTTTTTCCCTTCTCATTTCCCTCCTTGCTGCTCCGTTTTCCTGCCTCTTTCAGGAATCCGACGCAGGAAAACAGCCAAAAAAAAAAAAAACCCACACCCTAAACCTTACACCAAAACCAAACCCGAGGCACGAAAAGCATCCTCGGTGGCGAAGAGGCGCAGAGGTTTCACGCTTGCAGCCCTCTCCCGCGTCGGCGGGGATCGGCGGTAACGTCCCGGTGGGACTAGCGCCTAAATAGAGCCTATGTCCTTGCACGGCTTCAGGGTTGAATGGCCCCTGAATCTCTCCCCGGCCCTGGCAGCGTCCCGCCTGCAGCTCTCGATTGGGGAACTACCAGAGTAACCTGTGCTGTGTGATTCTCAGCGTTTTATAGTCATCCTACTCATCGTCATTCTCTGAGTCAAGATGCATCTGCAGAGAAATGTGAATAATTCCCCATTCAGTGGTTATTCTGACAAAGGGCAGTGTTTTGGTTTGGGTTCTCCTGCTTTACACATCTTCATCTGGTTATTTTATATATACAGCTTATAGCTGCTTTAATAGTTAAAGGAACTCACCGCGCTTCAGAGAGCTGCAGTGCATTAAGTGAAAATTCAACGACTTGAAAATTAATAGCCAGTCCTGGGGGTACTGGCAGAAGGTAAAGGCACATATTAGTGTATAACCTGAGGTCTCTTTATTGGTGGATTAACACTGCAGGCAGCGTCCTGTCCTGATGGCAAAGACATAAGCTCAGAGGAGAGAATATGCATTTATTATAGAGTAAGTGCAGAAGCAGCTCCCCTGCTGCAGCTGGTGGCCCTGGCTCCAAGGAATATGACTGCTGTCCCCCTCAGCAAGAAAACAAGCACAGGCTGTTCCCAAGTCCCTTCCTCTCCAGAAGTCATTTTGCCCTGAAAATAGCCACAATCCTTAGGTTTATTATGAATTGAACTGTCAAATTGACCACATTTTGCAAAATGTCTAATGAACACTTCATATGCCTTTGCATTCTGATGTTTATGGAGCCATTAAAACTCTTTACTAGTCTATAAAATTTCATCCTGTCGCTAAAATAAATTAAGCAATTAATATGAACACTGAGAAAGTTTGATGCAAGAAGTCTAAGGGTATTTGCAGGACTACAAGGCATCTTTATTCACATGAGCAGCTTAGAGCATTTAATTTCATTTAATTTCATCCCTGTGTAGGTCCAGCAGCTAGCTAGCACTGAAAGAGGTGGAAGACTATAGCTAAAACAACAGGTAACATGAATACTGGGAAAATACATTTTTTCATTTGATTTTTCTGGGTTTAGAATGCTAAGGCACATTAAAATGCCATTAAAAATAATTTAAAATGAAATTTGTACTTATGAGCTTTCTCAAATGACGCACGATTATATCAGGACAAGCTGGTTTCAGATAGTCCTGAATCTGACTTTTCCTTTTACTTTAATGTAAGCAATAAAATTCTACCCCTTACAAAACTAGAGAACAATCTTTTCCATTAGTAAGTAAAATACTTAAAGAAACTTAGGTGTTAAAGTACTGAGAAGCAAACAGGATAGCTTGCCATCCTGTAAAAATAGTAAAACTTCTTTAACTACCAGAAGAAAACTTGAAGGACAATAAATAATCTTAAATTGGCTGTTTCAAAGGAACAAAAGAAGCAATACAGGAAAACTGCAAAATGGAAAAGAAGACATTGAAGAAAAACAGAGGAAATTACCTAAATGAGTGTCAAAAGGAGGAGACACTGATCCAGGTGACGGTAAGTTACCAAAGCCTCCTGACACTCATCAGCCACTTGGTACTGACACAGCTGACCTAACAACAATATTCAAATTATCAGTTAAAATCATTGTCTTCTGCTGAGAATAGGAGGGGTGTCTTTAAAAAAAAGCAAAGCACAGAGGTGAAGAAAGGGGTCAGCAGTGGCATTTCAGGCCTGCTAGGTGTCACCTCAGAAAGAGCAAATTAAACAATGCTAGTGTGCAGACAAATCTGTAGGATTTAAACTGCTGTTTTTATTAAAGGAGCCCAAACCAGAATGGCTTCTGCAGAGAAAACCACTGCCTCTAACTTCTTCAGTTGTGTTTAATGAGTCTGTGAATAGAAGAATAGGGCTACATAATTCACTGTCTTTCAAACCCTTTTTAAGGCTATCAGTTATTAGTTAAAGGAGCTGCATAGTTAGGGGGTGAGTCGGAGAGTAATGTCGTATTTCAGAAACTGCTTGAGACTACTGTCAGAGTAGTTAACTTTCCATATTAAAAAGATAAATTGTGAGTTCTTGCACATCTGCTCTTGAGATTATATTCTTTAATCAATTCCTTACTAACATAATTGTTTTAAAGACAGGAAATAGAAAACTTTATGGATGAAGGTTTCGGTTTGGTTAAGTCTACAGAAAAAAATAGAGAATGCTGATTAATTGATCATGGTAGAGAAAATTAATTATGGGATGTGAAGTGATGGTATGTTGGCAAACATAAAAAGAAAAATTATTAAAGGGCTGAATTTGGTAAGGCCTAAATGTAAAAAGTAAGCTTGATTTTGGTAAGTACCTAAATGTAAAAAATCACATCTCAGCTCTCAGCTCTGCTGCTAACTAACAGTGGAAGATCCAGAAAAATTATTTATATTTAAGTGTGACATTTCTCCAGGTCTCTAAAGCAACACCCATACGAACACCCAGAAGAGCACTAGCTTGAGCAGCTCAACACCTGAATTCTGCCCAAGCTCGTCTGAAACTTTTCTCTACCCTCCAGCTTTGAGGAATGCAAAATAGCAGGATAATCAAATGCAATGTAAAAGTCCTCTAAAACACAATCAGGTTAGATTGCCTCTTTTCTAACAGCTTAGAGGTGTAAGAATTTATTTGGATTCTATACAAATACACTTAACCCCCAGGCACTGTAAGGGGAGTGAAGTCATTTAGCACAAGTTTCTGATTTCCAGTCTGGAAGCCGCCTGTTCAACTTCAAGGTATCTACAATCTGTAATGCATGCAAAATGACATGAGAAAGAATTTGCATGCTTAAAACTGAAATAGAATTATATAGAATATAATAAAATAGAATAGCTGAAATAGTCCGAATAGAAGGAGGAGGGAAAAACAAACAAAAAATGAAACTAGCTAATAACCACTGTATTTTTCACTTGGGAAACGTCACACCTAGTATTGAAGAGCATTTTAATCCTTCAAAACTTAATTGTTCAAGACCACAGAGGATCCTAAAAGCTCTCATATGTAACTTTCCATACCTGACATCATGCATCTGCTGTATTTCTCTTGGGCATAACTACTTTCCTTGCAGGAACATGGGAAATTTGATGATAGCTTTGTGTGCCTGTACACCATTTTGAATGCATAAAGAGCTCTGAAAATCTCTAGTGGGTGGCTCATCTTCATCCACTGTTCTTGAGGGAAGTTAATGGTCCTCGCTCATGTAGTTCTGTAAGAAGCACTTATCCTGCTGAGAGCAAAATTATCCAGTGGGTGGAGGGAAGAAAAAACTATTGTGGTGTTCTGTGATGTTCTGTCCTCCACCAACAGAAAACATATACAATAGCAAGAGCTCAAGGACCATTACAGCCATGTCTTCAGAAGGGTAAATTCAAATTTGCATAACACTTTTTGCGTGTATGTAGACCTTAACTGGATGTACAAAGCCATTTCCTGATGCCATTGCTTCCTAGATTCATATAAACATAGACTAGTTCATGTTAGAAATTACCTTTAAAGGTTGTCTAGTCCATGCACACATACACACACCCCTCGCAATGATCAGGGACATCTTCAGAAAGTCTGCACGTAGGATTTATGTGCTTACATTTGAGTAAGCACAAATTTAAGTGCAGAATCACATGCACAGATTTTTAAATCTGCAGCCGAAATGAAAACAGTTCCATTCTTCTTAGGGCAATTCAGAAAAAGTGATTTTAAAGATGCATAAACATCCTTAATCCTACCTGAATATTTACTCCTTAGTAAAATACAAGAAAGGTATCCTAACCAGCCCATTGCAGCCTGAACTGCAATAGATGCAAAAAACATCTCAAGAACAAAGAAAACTAATGTGGACATTTTGGCACTAGCCTTTTAAAATGGGCCTTTAAGTATGAGAATGGTGGATATCCATGGGAGGAAAGCAGAAAGATGCAGAAATGTA
The DNA here is from genome assembly GCA_039877255.1 of Loriculus beryllinus. Classification (NCBI taxonomy): domain Eukaryota; kingdom Metazoa; phylum Chordata; class Aves; order Psittaciformes; family Psittacidae; genus Loriculus; species Loriculus beryllinus. The sequence goes on along the minus strand of JBCJKH010055948.1, from coordinate 31,459 downwards.
GCTTCAGTGTGGCTTTCATATTGCAATTAAAACCACAAAATAATTGCATTCAGTGAAACAGTCAACATCTTAATAGAAAATAAATTGTAAAACTCTCACTTCCCATGGCTAAATACTGCTTTAATTAAGATTTCATCTCCTATACATTGATTTAACTGCTCAGTCACTTATGTTGTTCATTAAAATGATTACTAACAGTACAACTTTAGCGGCACTTAAAATTAAATGAGAGAAGTACTCTCAAGTAGAGAAAAACGGATGTAGGAAAGGAGCAGACTGCATCCATCTTTGCATCCAAGGGAAAGGGGAAGGATTAAAGCATATAAAATGATAATTTTTTACATTTAGCATGTTACCCTTGTTCTTCATTTAAGATATGATGAAATGAAAAGCAAGCTGAAGTATAGGTGTCCTGTCCCTGCTTCCTCCTGGCCTCCTCTCCCCCCTGGCAGAGCATGAGGCTCATAAAGTCCTTGGTCAGTCTAAACATTTCAGCAGTAACTAAAAACATTGCTGTTATCAGTTCTGTTCCCAAGCCGAAACTCAAAAACACAGTGCAAGCACCAGCTACTAAGAAGGAGAAAAAACAACTGCTACTGCTGAATCCAGGACAATGCTTCATTTGGATTTGTGGTGTATAAATGACTTACCAAGAGAGTACAGACGTGCATAGAAAAACAGTGAGTTGTAGGAGAAAAACTTTATTGATAAGTTTAATATTTTTTCATTTAAAATCTCTCTTGCTTGAGCAGTCAATATGCATTATCAAGTCAATTTTTATGTTTAAAAATATAAAATCAAGTCACCCATCAACATCAGTCTTGTGTAATTGTGATCCATGCGTAATTTAATTTCTTGAGAAAATGTATAAATTAGCCACTAGGAAAAGAAAGATGTTGGATGGCTAGTAAAGCAAGCAAATGTGTGGGGTTTGGAAAACCTATTTGAGTGCCTGTTATGATTGACATGCTTAATATGGTGTGTTGTAAAACAGCCTTTGTCTACTGTGTTTATTGATACTATCACATACCATATTTGGACTAGATACACATATCTACTCTTTCACTGAAAGAGGTTAGGAAACAATTAACTACGATTTTCTGGGGGTGGACCTGGGGAAGAACAACTGGTTCTTTGCATACTTCCACCACCTTTTCCTTCCCTTCAGATTTTACTGGCATACATCGGTTTTAGGGGGAAAAAAAATCAAACCAGATTGCTTTCCCTTCCAAATCAGAATAAAATTCTGTAGTATGTTCTATGCACCAATTTATAGTGTAAGCTATTTAGTATCATACGATCCAGTCTTTTAATGAGATTGTTTCCTCATGTCACTGAACAGCACTGTTACATCAATAGAAGCCACTGCTAGAGCTGTGGATATAATGCCAGAAACGCACTGCTTGCTGACTGTGTAGTTTTGCTATAATAGGATTTTTTATTACTATATTATAGGCAGTTTACAAAAGAAAGTGCTTTGCTAGAATAGCATTGCCTACATAGCATATCCTGGTAGAGCCATCCTGAAAGAAAGAGTGAAAGATAGACCTGGCCTTGGAATAAGTGGTGGAGCATGCTCAGCAGTTCTTTTCTTTTTTCTTCAGAACCTTATGGAAACTAGGGTCTTCTCTTAATAACCTGTACATAACTGTGTATGGTAGTAATAGTTTTGCATTATGCTGAATGAATAATTTGTGTCAAAAGCAAGTTTCTGCTTCGATGGAAACACAACATCTGTGTGTATGTATCTGTAGATGGATCCATTCTTAGGATGCTTACTTTTGCTTATGCATTTCTGCTTTTTAGTTTTGAACCATTTTCTCATTTTTCTTCCAGGTCAGTTCCCTGATCCAATTCACTGCACTCACTTCTTCTGTCAGATCAGTAGGGGGGAGGGGGGGGCAAAGAGTGGGGATGAGCAGAAATCTTTTTAGTTAGCTTTGTTCCTTTCTTATTTTACTTTACATTTAATCATTCATGCAAAAATCACTCAGATCACTGAAATATCAGTTAGATTCATGTGAAATACAGAAGTAGCTTCCTTTCTTGTACAAAGCTGTTTCATAGCCTTAACTCCAAAACTGAGTTATGGCTTGAGATCCAGTGCTCTAGTTAGCAGACTAGTGTTTCCCTTATTTTCACCATTTGTTGGAACATTCCTTTGACTAGTTTGGATCCTACTATGAAGAGGGGGGTTGATTTTTAATTTGTTGTCCTTCCTGTCACTCGGCAAAAATATTCCTAGATTATCAAAAAGAAGGTCAGATATATTAGTGAAACTCCGTGTGTTCCAAGTAGCAGTGGAATAACTTCTCCAGTAGCACCTATACCAACTTCATTATCCCAAGAGATTCAGTTCCTTTGTTTACATGCTCACAGTAACAGGAAGCCAGTGTCATGCTCATAACATTTACCCAGTAAAATCCAAATACATGAGGTCAGTTGTCTATTCATTAGATTTCTTTCAAGGCTGAGTTCACTATTACCCATTCCTTTGAAACAGGGTGGGCTGGCTTGCTATCCCTTTATACATTCCTTCTCCCATGTGTGTTTCAGGTCCAGTGCTTTCTTATGGTCTTCATAAAGCCTTTTCTTCTTACATGCTTGTTTTACATATTAAGTAATTGAACATTGACTTCATCTTCAGTATCATCTCCGGTTTCCACCCACTGAAACAACAGAGCAGTTTACACTTCAAAGCTGTTCTCTGGAATAAATATAAACTGTGGAATAACAGACAAGTGCGTGCTTGTACAAGTCATCCATTCTGGTTTTGGTGGAAAGGGAATAATGGTGAAGAAAAGAATAACCACATGTTTTATTCACAATAGCTATTAAATTAAAAATCTGCTGCTCTCACACCACTTTTTCAGAAGGACTACTTCTCTGTGGGGAAACTGTGTCTGTGATAGATGTGCAGGTGGGGGCAAAAGAATCCTTGAAGCTGGGCACTGAGAGGATTGCAGGTATGCATGTTGGAGGGGAGAGGTGCAAAACTGGTGGTTAAGTAATTTGTACTACTGTATATGGGGGAATAAGCATTTTATTATATAGGAAGGGAATATTAGATATCAGGCCACTGCAGGAAGGTGGGGGTCAGTTGCCAGAGAGAAGTAGCAAATGGTTTAATTCTCTGGACAGGCTCATTGGAGTCAGAGCAGGGCCAGTCAATCTCACATTGCTGTGCTGTATATCTTCATCCTAAGAGTGGGAAAAAGTTTGGAAAGGGTAAGGTGAGAAAAGAATCTGTAAAAAAAAAAAAAATACAATAGAATTGTTGTCAGGAAAGATGAGTTTCTACAAGAATAGTTTTGTTATTGCTGTGGTGGTGCATTGTTTGCTAATGCAAAACATACCATAGAAAATTCTGTTGTCTTTGGTTTGGCTTTAACACTGTTCAGCAATACAGAAATCATTGCAGTGTGCTGAAGTGTAATTTCCCAGCCTGGAATTTGACTAGGAAATTGGGTGCAACTTTATATGGGAAAGAAAGAAGGCTGACTGACCATCATTCAAAATCCTTCAGCTTCTAAGTCATCCAGCAGAAAAAATAAGGAAATAAAGTTTATCAAAACTGAGGAAGTTGAAGTAACTATTTCCCATTTATGACACGGACATACATTAATGAAGCAATTGACAAAAAATGCTGGGGAGGATTTTTAAAATAATGATAATTTAATTGGTACCAAGCTGAAGACTGGTTTAGAGCTTCAGCACATCCTGGAAGGCATAGGAGTACAAGAGTGAAATCCCTTAACTAAACAGGAAGGAAAACAGTAACTGCTTATTTTGTCATGGGCACTGGAGAAAACAGTGCAGCTCCACCCAAAGAGGAAGGTATCTCTGTTTGTATTTAATAATAAGTAGGCTGCTTTGTTCATTGAAATACAATTGTCTTTGTCAGCTTTTCTCTAACTTCATTCTTACTATTAAAGTTGAATTGTAAACCATAATACCAAACTTCAGCTTTAGATTAGTCATCCATTAAATGAAAAAAAGAAAGTTCCAGGTCATACTAATAAGAAATAACTAGTTTGTGAAGTACTTGCTTTTGTATGATATAATACATAGTTCCTTGTTTATGGCCTTCCCTTTTAGAGATCTACCTTTTACACAGATCTTTTAAATGAAGCCTCACCTGAATACCTGCGAAGGCTTTCTGACATGTTTTCATTAGAATATGGAACTGTGTATGAGGAAAGAGACAAATTAATTGCAAAAGAAAATAAAGAGAAAATGTGGGCAGGCTGATAAGAAATAAAGTTCTTCAGAATGTTATATCAAGAACTAAGTTTCTTGCCCTTGAAATCCAAAAGTTAACTTTCTATGCAGTATAGCACTCAATAATTTTTTCTTAAAACTACCAATGTATGTAATTCATAGAGATCATGATTTGGTAATAAATATGTTTGTATTTATGTATACTGTGTGTTTTATATCAATATTTATATTGATATAAAAGATATCTTTTATAGCAGTATTTTATATTTTATATTAGCATTTTATATTTATAGAGACTGTTCACTTTAGAAAACCATACTGGATATGTCTGTTGGCTATGGATGTGCATGTGTCCAGCTGGGACTTACCCTAAAGCTTCATTCTGTGCTACATAATGAAACAAGCCCACTCGCTCCTCTCTCTCACTCCTCCCCCTGTAATTTCATTGGAAAGTAAACCCTAGGTAATAGATGTCCAGTATTCCAGCAGGTAAGCTCATGGCAGACTGAACTTCAATCAAAGTTCTGGTTACACGTCTTTAGGAAGTCTTATTTAACATGAAGATTTTTTTTTTGTCTGATATTAATGAAAAGCAGCTGTGATTATAAAAGTAGTTTCCTCTCTCTCTCTCTCTCTCTCTCTCTCTCTATATATATATATATATATATATATATATATAGATGTTTATAACACATCACAACACACAATATTTATTTTGTGTAGCATTCCGATCATACTTATCG
>JBCJKH010055947.1:26940-39810 GCA_039877255.1 Loriculus beryllinus | reverse complement strand
ACCTATCAAATTGATGTCTCTCCAATTTAGAGACAAGGATGTCGTGTGGGACAGTGTCAAACGCTTTGCACAAGTCCGGGTAGATGACGTCAACTGCTTATGGCAGGGGGGTTGGAACTAGATGATCTTAAGGTCTTTTCCAACCCTAACTATTCTGTGATTCTATGATTTTGTGCTATAACACAGAATGCCATTATGGTTTACAAAACTACAGTTTCAATCTTGTTTCTTTTCTTGTGTATCTTTATCAGCACCTTGTTTCACCCTACTTACATAGCTCAAATCATATTTTTATTCCATCAAGAGAGTTTCATGTCTGATTGCAAATCTACTAAGTAGTTTAGTTTTTCTGATTTCTTTCAACAAAGAGCAGCAAAACTAGGCATTTGAACTCTCTTTTTTCCAGCTAGTTACACACTCTTCTGTCAGTAGGTTTTCTACACTTTGTAGATTTTATAAGAATCGGTGTAGCCCACTGATGTTTCCCTAAGAGTACTGAAAAGATTTTTTTCTTCATTGAGGTATATGTTGAAGGTTTTTAGAACCGATTTCTCCTAAACCTAGTGATTAAAATCTACAGTTTAATTTTTAATGTCATTAAAAGGAAAGCTAAATGTACATTATATTATGAGGCATATGCAGCGGGTCATAAATGTATGCCAGGGTTGCCAAAATATTTTATTAATTTCTAAATAATTTTTCAAAGAGTTGTCAAAAGGTAGGAAGGGATGTTGGAAAAGGGGTTAAAAGAATACTGTTGCAGCGTACCTAAAATACCTGAAATATACATGAAAGCATCCATGGTTTTCCCAAAGGTCTTAATTGATCTCTAAAATTTTGCCTTGTTTATAAATGTAACCCACCCCATTTACAACAGCCACATGAAATAATTTTGCAGCCACATGAAAGTGTCTCCTTAAGCTATATTTTGAGGTTTAGCGGTTGTATTCTGACTTACAATGCCATTTGTTTAAATATTGACCTCCCAGGGAAGCAATGTCCAACACACACTTGATAAGTTAACAATGTCAAAATGTTGCTCATTAAGTCCTCAGACCCTATTTGACACCTCATATTCCATGTCAAAACCAGTAACATATGCAGTCACACTAGGGAAACTTGCATAAATTAGTCAGTTTGCTTTCCATGCTAAAGTAGTTTCCAGGTGAAGCTTTCCTTTGAAGGAAAGAATTGTCACACTCTAATGGCTGGGATGGTAAATACTGTGAAACATATAAATCTATATGTTTCATGGTTATGTTTCTAGCTGTGTAGAGGGGGACCCCCTACTGTGAATTTGAAATTTACAGACAATTGTATTCTTTATTCTCAAATTATTTGGCAGTTTCACAAGCAGAAAGTTTATTCTTCCCAGCCGCAGCTAAGAAGTAGTTCCTCACCACCCTTACAAAGGAAGTGACAATCAGTGTCTGCTTGTGGCATGAGTCCTGGAGCTCAGAGCCAGCTTGTTCTCCCTGCTCTGTAAGGCCACAGACTGTCCTTGTCAGTAAGCAAAAACCTTCAGCATTTAACATACTTGAAAGCAATGGGAAATTGATACACATTTCAATGGAAGACCCTTAGGATCCCCAACTAATCTGTTCTTAAGTGATACTTTTCAGGCTCTCCTGCTGTTACCAAGGTACAGCCCTGCTAGTTGAATAGGCTGTTTGAGGATGTCCCAAATATTTTTTGAGTTAAGAGGTTTATTTTTAAATTTTCTGATGCTGAAGGCTGGATCCTGGTTCAGGAGAAACTCACTGATTTCATTGGGAAATGCTGCTTCTTCATCTTGATATTGTCCTTTGAGTCTAAGACAGTCAGCAGGTGCCGGTCAACAGCGGGCTTATTTCTCATTCTTTGTGGCTGTCCTTCTGAAGGGTATCATTTTTGTAATTCTGAGAGGCTAAACTATTAGCAGTATCTTTGGTTCCTGGCAGGTAAGCAACCTCATAGAATTAGGTCCTCTTCAGGATCTCTTTTAACAACGTGTCTTTCTGCTCTGGATTTCCCCTGAAACACCAGGGCACTTTTCTCTAGTCAGACTATTGTCCTCTCCAGGTTGTGCAGCATTCTTTCTTTTTTAAAAGAACTGGAAATCTCATGAGAAATTAAAAAACCATAAATTGTGTTGTTTGGTCAGTTCTGATTGCTCTGAAAGGAGGACCTTCCTGCAACTGAAAAATACCTGAAATTCCATGGAATTGCAGGTATCTTGCATCATCAATTCACCTGAAGCTTTTTCTTAACTCCTTTTGAAATGTGGGTATTTAATATATGTATAATCTTGGAGTTGTCTTTCATTTAAGATACAGATATTAAGTATTTGGGAACGGTGAGGAGGAAAAGTCTTTTCTTTGTAACAGACTTTATTCAAAGCAGACCGGTTCGTTTTGCACCTCTTCCACTGGAAGGCTGGGGTTATTTTAGGAAGTTAAATGTCAATTATTTCTTTTAACCATCTCTTCTCTCTACTATTCTTAAATGAAAGTTTCTCTTTCTTGTTATTTGGAACTATATAGAATACTGCAACATAAATTAACAGAATTTGGTTACTTTGGAGGGCATTTGGATAGATCTAGAGTGAGATGAGAATATGTAATAGGTTAACAAGGAATGTTATCACACCAGGAAGATGCCTAATTCAGGAGTAAATTACACAGACATTCATTTTTGTGGCTGATGTTTAAGATAACAAGTTTTAGTATAGTATTTCATGTAACAAAGCACAAAGCAAATCTCTTAATTATTCTATTTTGAAATCTGTGCATTCCATGATACAGTAATGATTTTGAGTACTAGGTGGATGGGAAGAATTGGATAATTAGACAATGTGACTACCCACAGTTAATATCCTTTAACACTCATTTTCTAAGGTAAAACCCAACTGTTTAATGAGAGTTTAAAGGAAACTGAACTGTTCCATAAACTTTCAGTTTCCTTCAATTTCCTTTGCAACAGTTTTCCAAAGATAGGATTCTGGACTAGATAGATTGCTGATCTGATCCCTTATGGTCAACCCTGTGATTCTCAAACAAAGATACTTCTTCCAAGAACATATAAGCCAGATAACCAGATCTCTTGTCTTACAGTATATGCAACATGTGCAAAGTTTTCAATGAAATTTTTTAATTAAACTGAACAACTGTTTTCAGTGCTACTGTTTTGTTCATCTGTTAATATGATCTCTTGCAGTAAGTCTTTGGTGAGCATAATGGGTAAGAAAAATCATACTTCATGTAGATAAAATTCCCCAAAGTATATTTGAAATATATCCAACTCATCCTGCAAACTGTTTGAACTATAACTAATTTTGTCTATATTGATCGCTCAAAATCATGTTACTAACTTAAATCAAGATCATAACAAGTTAGATGTTTACCTTTTCATAACATTTCCTTAACTACTTTTTTTTTTTCTTGTATATTTCTTGAATTCCATCTTTCTGGATACAAACACATCATACCCAGCAACAGCCTGGGGTGCAAATTTGATATAACTGTGTGATGTTTCCTATTTTAATTCCCCATGTTACAAACACTTCTATGGATCTTGTGTTGCCTGTCTCAGCTATGTGGAAAGTATAACAAGCTCTTCAGTAGTAGTTCTTACTGAGCATAGTTACTGTTCTCTCTTGAAAGAGCCAGCTTCTGTGCTCTGAAGTACCCCAACTAGCCACCTTTCTGTAATAAGCCATCCCTTTGAAACCCTTTCCATGTTCCTGCATTCAGTAATATCACTGCAAATATGAAATGCCTCCCTAATATTGTACTGGCTAGAGCCATAAGGCATGCTGTGTTCAGGCCTGCATCAATATCTTTGGTCCATGGATAGAATATTGACAATATTGGAGAAGGGAGATGCTCAGCTTGCCAGCATGACACTGTCTGCCCTCAAAGGCCTCCTAGATATTAAGCCTTACATACAGGTTTACCATCTATCAATAAGCTATTGTGGGATAAACTTAGGTGGTTTCTAAAATATTTTCCCCTGACTCTCATACAACTCCCTGACTTTGCAGGCAAAGGCATATGAAGAGTTGTATCAATACAACTTTTAAGTTATCTAAAATAGTTTTCCTCTGAAACATGTCATATACAGAATATATGATGGGTTGCATGTTACAATGATTTTGTGCATCCTATCCTTTCCTAAGAGAACTTGCATTACTAGCTTGCTAATTGACCCTTTGAGAAATGTGGCCATCCCAAGACAACTTCTTTAAGAAACCCTCAAGTTTTTTTTCTTGCCTGTCTCCTACCCTTATTATTACAGCAATTGACTTTATAGAAGGTGTTTGGAATACTATACACTGTACAAAAGAGAGTTAAGAGGCATGTTCTATCCTGAGAAACTTTAATTTTGAACACAGATAACAAACAAAAGACTGGAGAAGTAGTGACCAGAGAGAGGTGAAACGTCATAACAATAATCATACACTTGCTCAGCACCATTACCAAAAATGTAGCTACGGTTTTCCCCTGTAATCTCATATATCAATTTTTAAAAGAAATACAATCCATAGAAAAGAAAAAAGTAATGATGAGCTGTGCTAAGTCTAGATACAAGTCCTTCTCTATAAATCTTTTTTAATTCTTGTGCATGTTTCCGTTTGGTTTTGTTTTGAGTTTTAAATATCATGCAGAATTAAAGCAGTTCATGATCAGTTAAAATTTTAAATATGTAAGAAAGCAGTATTTAAGATTAACTGTTCTCCATTTACTGCATTGGATACTTACTTGGAACCAGAGAAGTCTTGTATTTTTGTAAGCATAGTAAGCTACACTGTTTTTCTTTAAACTTTAGGGTATGAATTATATTCCTATAATGACAGCTGCAGGGTGGAATGTTTTAACACACTGGAGTGAGATATATCTTGGACACATTCTTGGTATCTTAAGTTCAACATGCTCCATATGGTGCCACTGAGCCAGTGATTTTGAAGAAAACAGTCAAAGACTGCTGAAACAGCGTAAAATACAAATTAGTCTTTGCTATATAAGTAAAAAAAAAAAAAAAATCACTGTCAATCTTTTCAGTTTTCTGCATTAATACTTCCAGCAACTTTTAATAGTAGTCCCCATGTTTTAAAACAACTGTTGAATTCTAGCCGAACAGAGTGAGAGATTGTGGGCTAAGAATGCATACTCATTATTAACTGTATTATGCCTAAGTCTTATGCAGGAGAGCAAAGAGAAAGGAGATTGGGCTTTCCTGTGTTGTCACATTAGTCTCTAACATTGCTGCAGGGATTGTGTGTTACAGGATTTGTGAGAAGTTGGTTGCTTTTTCCTAACTTGGTTCTCTGTCAGCACAAAAGAGCCATGAAAGAGCTGTGTCGCAGGGAGGTGTCTTCTCAGCCCTGGTGTTGAAAATTGTAATGATAGGGTACCTTGTAGTAAAACTGTGTAATAAACATGGTTATGACTTAAATATTTTCGTGTTTGTGGTACTGGGCTAGCCAGGAATTACGTTTTCAGGATATTGGGCTTTTTTCATGTGTGTGCTTTTTCATAGTATCATGACATGTAGGAGTTAATGTATGAGTAACTTGCTTGTCTGTCTTTTATCTTAACATGATTGGATTTTTTCAATATAAGCTTACCCCTGAGTTTCTTGATTTTATGTATATGCATATGGGTTTCAGAATGCTTGCAGTCCTTAATAATGAAGTTATTGGTTCGTACCCAGATTTTAACTCTGTATTGACCTAGTGTGAATTTTAGTCTTGGATGATGATGATTATGGCTTTTTAAAAGCATCATACATGGAGTCCAAACAAGAAACCCAAGATTTATACAACCATGCAAAAATTCTGTCTCAAGTAGTATCAACCTTCAATCATTTTGTATTGATACTGACTTTTAGGAAACAAATAGAACATAAGAAAAACAGCCACAGTGCACCAACCCATGCATGTGTGCCTTTTCTATCAGCAGAGCAGCATAATGAAATGAGAGCATTACTGATGAATCAGACCCTTAAGGTGGTGATTTGAGGAGTTACATTAATGTGAAATTGCACATTACAGCCTGAGCTGATCTAGAAATTTAATGCCAGCAGAAGATGGAGATCTTGCTCCCTGTTCTCCCCCTTTTCAGACACGTAGCGTCTGTTTCGTGTTCGCTCTGTGCAATGGAGCTAAGGCATCAGAGATAAGGGGGATATTTTAAAGAAAAGGCCCAGTGAGGTGTGACCGCATGATTTTTAAGCAGGGATGTATTTTGAGGCAGTCAGTCTAAAAGTGAGAAACCAAAAGACAGTCCTTGGGCTTCTTTCCCATTGATGAATTGTTACAATCTATAAAATCATTAGACAAGGACTGACAGGTAACCAGCATTTTAGTAATCCCATTTTAGAGCTACCTACACTGCTGTACTCCCTCTAGAAATAATTAGATAAACAATCACCAATAGGTTGTTTAAATTTCCATCTTTAAATATGGCTTGAATATCAAAGTTCACATAATGATTACTTACGACATAGTTGTTAAATCCGTTGGGATACAGCCAATGTCAGTATGTCTGGTAGAGGACCTAGGTGCCAATGGGGTCATTAATAAAGCTCCTGTACTCTCAGAAAGTACATTCAGAACATGCAAGGTCTTTATGCAGTATTTCTCACAATAAACAGAGGTCAAATCTCTGCTTTAAGTAAAAAAACCAGAACTTAATATTAGTATTAGAGACATGATCAGAACATCAATGATACAAAAAGGTAGATGCTTTCTCCTCACATATAAAATATAATTCCCACTTTTTTTTTTCTTGCATCGGCTGGGTTCTCTAGTTTAAAAAGTTATCTGTTGAAATTCATCCAGTCACTGGATGTACATTAGTATATGTTCTATGAAAGACTTATTCATCTATGCCTCTCTCATCAGTGATAACTCTGTAGGCCTTCCAGTCTCAACGCTGTCCTAATCCATTTGATATGATGATCTAGTGCAGCTGTCACCAAACACTACCCACTTTCTTTCAGAAACATAAGACTTCCAAACCATACATGTAACCTAAGCCGAGGAGACAAACCTAAGGGATCCACTTGACCTATCAGTACCTTCCTTCATTTTGTGCCATAGGTAGACGGGGCCTTCAAGTTATCTGCTCAGCAGGATTACAGTCCCTGTCTAAACTGGAAGACACCTGTGCTTTCCTTCTCTTGAGTATCAGTTCATCATCACTATGTGTGAAAGCTTGTGTTAAGCTGTATGTTAAGCTTGCATTAAGTGTTCCAAACCAAGTTTGTGTAAGAAATACCTATAATTGTGTTATATTACTCAGCTGGGACCAAAGGAGGACGTCTTTAAGCCAAATATTCTTTATGATGAAGAGCAGAGCATGAAAGGAGACCAAAACCTCTTTCTGCACATTACTGCTGTTCGCTAATGGAGGCAGGGTTCAGCCTGTTCTTTTCTAATTCCACATCTCAGCCATTGGTGGATTATTTGAGGGGAGGAGGAAACAAAGAATAAGGGAAGAGAGATCGGATGGAGCTTACTACCTGCAAATGACTCTCTTTCCCAGAGATGGAGAAATTTACTTAGCTTTTCAAACTTTAAACAGTGGCTCAATCCTGCCTCAGTGCATTGGGGCGTGGGGGAGTGGTTTTCTTCATGCATGCCAGAAGAAGCCTGTTTGTAGTTTGCTACTTACAGGCCAATAAATTACTTTTTCAAAAGGTTCCTTTCTTGATGAATCAGTCTACTCATGTGTTTGCACTATATTATGTAAGAGGAGCCTTGTCATCTTATTGAAATAATAGGACATTGCGAGATACCAAGTATTTATGGCTAGATTTAACGATTTTAAAGGAAGCAAATTATTGCAGCTCCAGGGCAGCAGTAACTTACATAGTGACAACTTATGCATGTTTTATGTACCTATTTACTTCAGTGTTCACTACAAAAGTATAGTTACCATAGCAATGACCATGTCACCAGATTTCTTTGCTAGTTCTGAAATACAAAATCTCCATATGCCACCTGATCTGTGATAATTTTCTGCACAAGTACTGAAAGTAGAAGTTGAGAGTGTCACACACTTCTTTAAACAGACAGTAACACACTGATTTACAGAACATTTTATGGTGAAAAGTAGTTGGTGCAAGTGGATCTCAGGTCACTGGCATCCATGGTGTTGTAAATCCTTTGCCACTAAGCTGAAAGAAAAGTTTCACTGCTTCCTATCCATAGGGACTTCACTAGTATATACTTAACCTTTACTATTCTGTGGAATATTGGTACTCACATGCAATGTTCCAGGAAAACAGCATGTGGTATTCAGAAAGACATTTTCTCTGATTTTAAGTCTGAACTCGTGCACAAAGCCATCCTTTTGGCTATTTACAGCGTGTTAATGTTATATAAAATAGCGTTACAAAAAGTGGTGCATTTTTCCCCTGCTGCTGCTTCTACTTTAGAAATAGCAAATTTATGAAGAATTTAGCTAGTGACCTTCTGTACCTTGGGATGCAGCTCACTAACACCAATAGAATTGAGAAGCCAAGTAGTAGATTTCTCAAATCAGCATTTACCCCTGGGGCAGCGGCAGACTACCCAATGTGACTTGTGGCAGTGAGCAAGTAAAAGGTGGAAACTCTTATACCACAGATCTGGACTTCGTCTTGTAGCTAAGTTATGTTTTCTCATATGTACATAGTGAGAGATAATCTGAATACGTATAACAATTGTGAATACAGGTATTTGAAGAAAAGCAGTTTGCAGACTTAATCCACCATTTCAGTCGTTTTCCTTCAAGAAAGATTTGTGTTCACAGGAAAATGAATCTCAACTGAAATAGCACATTATTTTGAGCACAACATCTTTAACTCAGATTTGTATTGTGTCCATTTGTGGACAGTCTTATGCTGGAGCAAGAATGGTGTGTTCCTGTTTAACTTACTTTGAAAATGTGTTTAACTGAAGAGGAGCAGGGCACATGAATTATTGAACAAACATGTCAACACATGGAGCCAGCCACTAGAAATTCCATGGGAAGATGCAAAACTAAAACTGATCCACATTTATGTAATGGTTAATCTTCTCTTTCTCACATTGTGCAGTGTCAGAATTCTCCCCACAGAGAAGAAATCTCACTTTGCTGGGCAGGGAAGTAGACATGGTGCTGTTAGGTGTTAAGTTGATCTGTATGAGTTGTAAGAGGAGTTAGAAAATTATTTTAGATGGGAAGTTTGATGCAAGCTCCCTAAGCCCTTGAACTGGATGGAGATGGAGACTTGGGTGGTTCAGATTCCAGCTTTAGGTAGCAATGCCATCGTTTAGACTCTAGATCTGATCAGAAGTCCCAGAGGAAAATTAAGTCTTAAATTAGAAAGAAAGAAACTTTTTTTTTTTCCCCACTGCTTCCATGTGGACTCCAAATTGTGTAAAAGGATAGAAAAAAAAAAAAATAAAGTCACTTTCATTGTGTAAGTAATGAACTCTTTCATTAAGAAGTAATTCTAACTATTTCAGGTTTTATTTGTTTTCTCTCTGTTCTCCAATATTTCTTTCTCAGGGGAAGAACAAACATACAAACCCTCAGTATTTTTATGTTTGTCCAGGCAGCAAGTAGAATTTGCTAATAATCCTTTGAGGGCATAGGTGTACCATTCAACCAAAGACATCTGGTGCACATGACTCAGGGCAGGAGACCTGCAAAATTAGACGATTCATTTGGTGGTGCAAGCGCTGGACTTCAAGAGTACCTTAAGCTGTGTGGTTTTACATGAATTATCAGCTCAGGCCAGTAGCTCAGATAGTTCTGAGATCTCTGTTGATGCTCCACTGCCTGTTATAAATGTGCCCAAAGACCTATATTATAATCTCTGAACTTTGCACAGACATACAGGTATTAGTCCCTGTATAATTTACCAGGTAGCCGTCAGCAGTGACCTAACCATGGTAAATGTAAGTTCCAGCAAGTCAATGGAGTATGACCACCCAGCTTCACACTGATGGGCAAATATGGTGGGAAACTTTGTCAAGAGTGCCAACCCTTTGTAAAGCTTGTTTGCTGTGTGATAATTAGGTCACTCTATGTCTCTCCACTTTTACCGCATACTGCTTTGATAGTCAAGAGTGTGTTTGTTCCAGCTGTGATGTTAAAAACTGTAACTCCATTTACACCTACAGGAATAGTCTGGCTGGAGTGTTTTTTTATCATTACTGGCAAATACACTCAATACAGAAGCACATGTACCTTGTGTATGTTTGAAGGTATAACATACACTCACATTTGTTGGCACTGCAACAGACTTAGGAATAAATCTGCCTCAATTTCTGGATGAAGGCTGTCTTTCTGCTACTGAAATCTGACATCCAATTCTTGTTCTGTAGCTGCTTCAGTATTGTATTTCTTTTCTGTCCTCTTGCGGGTACAGCCACCCAGTCTGGAGTGGTTTCCATGTGTGTGATGCTGCTCTGCTGCCAGGAGCAGAGGACCTAATTTTTTGTGACATGAAAAGAAACTTGCTGGTACAGTACATTACTAAATGCTAGAGACTTATTTCATGAAATGGGAACACCGCAGGGGAATCTGGCAAGGAAGATGTGTTTATGTAACTGAATAGAGTGTTGCAACTGCCATCAGTTAGTTCCCTTGGCTGCAGTGAGCAAGTTGGGAGAGAAAAACAATCCAAACAGAGATCTTCAGACACTGAGAGCAGCTTTAATTGTATACAAATAATTAATAAAAATGAAATGCAGTATTATTAGAAAATACAAATACATTTTCTTACATGATCGTGTGTACTGAGCTCATTGATAGGGACAGAAGCACCCAGGCTTTTGCACTTTTATTTGAAGTACATATTCTTTGGGTGTCTTCAGCGCATTCTGATATCCTGGGGAGATTCATGACACAAGAGTAATTGCATATAATGTAAACAAGGTCTGCATTAGTTGGCTCTGTTACTCAGAATCCTTTTCCAAGTCCAGATGTGTGATGTGTAAATGTTAGGAGAACAGAGTCCTTATGAAGTAGTTTTATCAAATGCAGCTAGTCTTCCAGCAAAATGGAGAAAATATAAATTAGAGCTCAAGACCTTGGTCAAATCTGGTGCATAAAGTTTTATGGTTATATTTAATGTTCCATATGTGCTTTGGACAAGAGCCATGTTTGTAAAGAACTGCTTCAATATAATTTTTTTAAAGTGGCACTTTTAGCACAGTATCCTCTGCAAAAACTGTTCACTGCTTGCCATGTAAGCACGCCAGGCTCCACATAAACTGTTTGGTTTTATGGTCTAAGCCTAAAATCAAAATGCCTTTTAGAGTATGGTGATTTTCAAAACATGTCATGGTAGATGTCATAGGTGACTTTTTGAAGCATAACTCAGAAGAGTTGATTAACTTGATTGAAAGAGCTGAGTGTATGATATAAAAATTGGGCAAGAGACAGGGAGTTAGGAAGATGTATAAGTGTCTGCTAGCACTGAATATCCGTTCTGGCTTGTTGTGTATAACATAATCAGATTTTACTATGTTGTATGGGCTCCTAGCTCTTTTGGGGGGAGGGAAACAACTCAGACCAAGGAGATTCTACAAATTTGTGCCACTTTTTAGAGGCCTTGGTCTATTTTTTTTCTTCATTTCCCTAAATCCCTAAATAGCCATCTATTTTAAAAACTTCCAATGCAGCATCTGGTGTGCTGTTATTTCCACTACTTTTGCTCTGAAAGCGTAGCACTACTGGTTTAGAATGTTCCCATTCATTTGTTCTCTGGTATTTGGCCAAAAAGTTTATTACTAATATAAGAGAAAGAAGCAAATTTTCGAGAGCCCAAATCGGAATGCAATCTGAACAAAAGAACAGCACTGCTATGACCCTACAGCTCTTTTCAAATTTTGCATAAAATGAAGAGACACGGCGTCTTGGAAGAAATCGCAGGAATTCTTTGTGTTGGAAAGTGTGAGGCAAACTAAATAGATTAAAATAACTTCTGTTATATTTAAACACAAATATAATGCTACAGGCAGAGCAGGAAAAAAAAAGATTATTTACACTTCTAAGCGCTCAGGAGGTGTGAGAAATCTGTAGTGAAGGGCTTGAGCAAGTACTTAGCTAAAAATAACTTGTCCAAAACTGAATTACTACTGCTATTACTGTGACTACTAATTTCAGCTTCAGAATAATTTGCAGTCTTCCATTTGTCATGTAATAAAATAAGAAATGTATCAGGTGCAATTTCAGGTTCATTTGCAATTTGTGAACATACACTAAGAAATAGTGATGGTTAACATGTATATAAATGTATATTAAAATATAATGTCAATCTGTTATCCCAGTAATTAAAAATTAGTTGTGAGACAAGTCCTAAAATAAATGTAGCACTTTAAAGAAACAGAAGTAGAGGTTAAATGGTAACTGTTCAGAACTATAGCTGAGGATTAAAAAATGTTCTTTGAGTCTAGGAGTATGTTGAGAATGTGCATATGGTAGAGTCAGAGATGGTAAGTTTTTTATTTGCCTATGTACAAAATGTTATTGCTTGAAAACTATTATACATTTTTATGATCCTTTAGAATATACAACTGGAGACTGGTGACACTAGGACAGTGTCCTTGCTTTAGCAGAGATTTAGAGAACTGCTTTTGTAAAAAGAGCAGAGTTGAAAGTCAAAGGGGTTTTTTATTCAAATGTAGACCAAATCTTCCATTTCTCTTCTGTCTGGACTGAGTCCAGACTTTATTTTTCCACTTGGCTTTAAAAGCTGTCTGTGTGAATTTACAAACTGAAGAACAATAGCACATAGCAAATATTACAGCCACCTCAGTCGTAACACTGTAAGAAAAATGTATTTGAACTTCAAAATTTTATAGCTATTGAACGTGTCAAATGGTATTTTTAAGAGAGAATAGTAATAAAT